>PVLA01004835.1:0-164031 GCA_004027455.1 Hydrochoerus hydrochaeris
GGTGTCCGCGGGTGTGCAGGGGTGCGCGTTAGAGTGAGGGACTGAGGCCGGCAGCGCGAGCCTCGGCCGGGGATGCGGTAGCGTGGGTGGTGGGCTGAGCCTGTGCGGGGAGCCGGCTCGGTCGCCAGCGTCTGAAGGCCCTGCTGGGGCCCTAGGCCCTGATGGCAGCGTCAGCGCAGAGGGATCTGGTACAGGTGAGAAGGGCAGCTTCTGTTCACTGCTGTGGGATTGCACCCTGTTGGTCCTGGTGTCAACATAGAAACGATGGTACTGTTCTTACGTCTTTTGCGTTTCCATCTCCCTGCCTTGACTCAGGTACTTGGGAAGAGTTAGTTCCTCTTGGCGTGGTATCTGATTGTGGGCTGGACAATCCATAGAGCGGTCTCCACTCCTGAGCATTGAAGGTTGAGGAGAGGATTTCCTGACCATAGGAACTTGCACGGAGTTCCTTAAGGCGGGGACTGAGATGGAAGTGTTGAGGAAACTCAGTGACTGCAGTATCTGCTGGGACCAGATATCACCAGATAGCGCTGAGGAGCAGGGCTACTCTATTCTGAGGACTGCTCAGAATAGCGCTATTCTGAGGACTGCTCACCAGATAGCGCTGAGGAGCAGGGCTACTCTATTCTGGGTGCTGCGGATAGTTTAAAGCAGAGGAGGGAGATGATACAAGTCAATTAACGTCTCTGTTGCTGCAGAGTTAAACCCATGTGTAGGGTGAGGGTGAAGGAAGGGAGGTCATGGAGTGGCCGCTTCCACAGTCAGGGTCAGTGATTCTGGTGGCCAGATCAGGTAGAACTGCAGATGTGTTTGTTGTCTTTCAGAAACACGCTGACCAGGTTGTCTGATTTGGAGGGTGAGGAAGAGGAGGCGTGCTCTGTGGTTTGCTTCCTTAGGCAGAAGTATCAACAAATCAGCAGAGAGAGAAGGAAGCGGCTGCGGCAGGAATTTTAAATGGAAGTAGCAAAAGTTGGTTTGGGGATATGTTGATTGATGCTCCACAAACCCTGAGTAGATTTAAACAGTGGTTTAACACAGTAACTCTGTTCTAGGGAGGCATGAATTGAGGTCTTGAGAGACAATGTACAGCTCAGACAATGGCCAGACAATATCTAAAAATAGAGCTCTGGCCCACCACCTGCCCAGGAACCCTCTCGCTTTTATAATCGGAGGACAGGAAGCCTGCTTACTGTGAGTCAGACTGGCAGGAAACAAGATTGCTATCTCTGGTGACAAGCCAGAAAGTTAAACAAAATCTTCTTTTATAGGAACAAAATCATTTTTGAGTAGGCTTCCCAAAAAACTGACAGTTTCTCTAATTTTGTTCTTATGTTCAGTTTAGGACCAACTGCAGAAAGCCAAAGATGCTCACATAACCAGTCTTATATGAGGCCCCATGTTTAATTTGAGGACCCTAACAGACAGCTTTCCAAGCCAACAGCTACCGTCAGGGCACTCGCAGGCCACTCCCTTTTCTCCATTACAATGCTCTGCCCTTGTGGTGTCTGCCTTTAGCTCTATTAGAAGCCTTCAGTGATGGTGGCTGGCTCCCTGGCTACAGTAAGCAATGGATTAATATCTTCAGCTTTTCTTGTTTGGTTGGTCTGTATTTCCATAAAACATCCAAATTGTGGTATCAAGACGTGGGCAAGGGCATAGGTCAGATTTAAGATAGTGACTGTTCAGGCCATGGTGGCAGTGTTTTAAGAAAAAAGAATGGGAGCCTGGAGAACTCAGAGCATGAGATCTTGCCTGGGCACTCATTTGGCTTGTTTAGCATTATAAAAACAAATGAGAAAACAGTGTCATGGGATGGGGATGTGGGGAGATAAGGCAGTATGGCAGGTGACCTGATCCAGCTAGGAGATGGATGCTGAGGCTCAGGAGCCATGGAGGTGATGCTACCCTGTGGCTTACAGCAGTACTTACTCACCAGTCTATGTTGTCCTTGGCTTTTGTGGTGTCTCATGATGTATCCTGGGGATTTCTTAGTCAAGCTGAGCAATTAGGTAGGGACAAATGAAATTTCTCAGACTTGCTGACAAACAGAGGCCAGGGTAGAAAGAAAAGAGGGACCAGGATCCTGACATTTCTTTCAGGAGCAAGCCCACTGTGACCTACCTTCTTTGAATTAGGTGCCATGTCCTAAATGTTCCACCACTTCCTGTACAGCAACCCTAGTCTGGGGTTCAGGCCTTCAACACAGTGACTTTGGGAACAATTCAAAACAAAAACCAAAAGAAAAAAAAAAAGAACTGCCACATTGGGGAAGCAGGCTCATAAGGGTTGACTTTTAAATAAGTGTGAGTGATGGAGGGAGAGCGTGAACACAGAAGAATGCCAAGGTGTCTGCCATCTGTGTGTGCTCAGTGTGGGTTAAACCCAGTAAGAGGGCCAAGTAGGGCAGCCTCCAAAGCAAAGATGCGTATTAAGCTTGGCACAGTGGGTACCATCAAAGATCTAGGACAGAATGGTATCATGACTGTATTGGCCAGGCTGTCTTCAGGTACACTGTACAAAGTGATACACAGGAGTCCACAAAAGTGGCCAAGAAGTAGGCAAGGATGGGGAGAGGGTAGCTGTGGCTATGGGAATGCAGAGCAGGGTCCAAAACTGTGAGGAAAGTGCAGGGCAAAGAGCAAGGTGCAAATAGGAGTGAGCCTTGACGGAAAACTCAAGGTGAAGGCCAAGCCCCTTTGGATTGTATCTAAGAAACATGACATTGCAAATTTAGCAGGAGGAGCCCGCAAGAAGAGCTCAGGCCCTACACTTCAGGCCCAGACCTTAGATGCCAACCCTCTGCCCTCCTGCTTGTCTTACTGTGGGCTGACAAGGTGAACAGATGAGACATGAAAAAAAACCAGTACTAGTGGAACGAGGATCTACCACCGTCTCTTTGGAGCTGGGAAGAAGGGTGTGAGAGAGGATAAGTAAGGAATGGAGAGGGAGGCCTGAGGACTGAGGCTGATCATGGAATGAACTGTCCCCATCACAGCAGGGCTGTGTGACCTTTGAGGATGTGACGATTTACTTCTCCCAGGAGGAATGGGGACTGCTCAGTGAGGCACAGAGACTCCTCTACTGCGATGTGATGCTGGAGAACTTTGCACTCATAGCCTCTTTGGGTAAGACCATCATACTTGCCCAGGTGTCCTGAGGTCCTCCCTACCTGTCCCCTTTGCATAAGAGACAACTGTATTTCCAATGCCAACACCATGAACACTGCTTCTCCCCCATGCTCCTGTTATGTGTGTCATGGGTGCCAGTGGGTTCCAGGGCAGTGCCTTCCCTTCCTGAGTGGCCCCATACCCCTTGGTCCGAGTCGTACAGAGAAGGGTCCAGGCAGGAGGAGCCTTGTGATCAGTCCCATAGAACTCATCCTACCTGTCACTCCTCACCTGGGTGACTGTCCAGATCTCTGACCTTCCCGTGGTTCATGTTCTTCTCTTTCTTTTGCTAACATGTACTGTATAAGACTGTGCAGAAATACCATGCACTAATTTGGTCTCTACCTGCAAATCACTGAGATGTGTCTGCCAGTCTTTGCTTGTATGTATAATTTGTAATACTGAGTTTTCCTTCCTGTGGTCTATTCTGGGTTACTTCCCCTGCCCATCTTTCCCTTAGGGCTCACATCTTTCAGGTGCCATGGCATTGCCCAACTCAAGATGAGGAAAGAACCCTGGGCTCCTGACAGAGTGTACATGACTTCAGCTATGGCAAGAGGAGCTTTTAGCAGGCCTGTCTCTGGTAAGTGGGAGCTGAGGAGGATGTGACATCATGACTGTGTCCAGATCATACTAGCTTCTTTTGTTATCTCTGCCATAGCATCCCCAGTTCTTGAGACCTTGTCCATTTGAATCTCTGGCCCCACCCTTCTGGCCTCTATATCTTAGTCCTCCAAAAGTGGCCTCTACAGCAGTCTTCCCTGTTCTACTCCATGTGTCCTGAGAAGAGCATGTTTCCTTGATTTCTTTGAACATCAGCCAGTTAATTATAGTCAGATTCTCCTGGGTCTGGCCATTCCTATCTGCCTCGTGGTCTTTAGTTTCTCAGAAGCCAATTCCTTGCCCCAAGACCTTTGTAAAGAAGTGAGTGGGGGACCCTGCCTCTCTTCTCAATACTATACCATCCTTGTGATAGAGACCTCTCTTTTTTTTATAGCCTGGCAAGTCACAGTAATGCTGAGAGCCAGCCATTCCTTCTCATCCTACCCAGGTTCCTAAAGACTCATTCTGAGATCTATCAGGGACATGTGATGGTGGAGCTATTTCCTTCTGTCAAAGTTTATCTGATTTAACCATTATTGCTCTGTTTGCAGATTTTTGCTGTAGAATAGAGGGTAAAGTGCTATGTTCTGAACAGAATATTTTTGTACAAGGAAGATCACAGGATGGGAATCCCAAGACAGCTCTGTCTATGCAGAAGACCTACTCCTGTGGCACATGTGGCCTACACTTTAAAGACATTTTATACCTGGATGAATACCAGGCAACACGTGCCAGGCAGAAGCCCTGCGTGTATGAGGCAAACAGGACAAGGGTCAAGTTCAATACAAACTTTCAACAGCAACAGGTGCAGAAGGATGAAGACAAGAATACCCAAAGGGAAGAGGGCAGAACTTTTCCTGGAAGGACCCACACAGACCACACATCCCAAAAGCCTTTCATGTTGGGGGAGGAGAAGGAGAGCTTTGTGGTCACATCAGACTTTGTGCAGCATCAGATCACTCCCCATGTAGAGAAGGCACACAAGAATTCCAGAGGTGCATTGTATTTTCCCACCACCCAAGGGCATAACAAGAACAGTCAATCTAGACATGCTTTGAGTGACACATCCACACCTGCTTATCAACAGAGAGTCCAAAGTGGAGAGGGGCCCTATAAATGCACCAAGTGTGGGATATTTGTTAGCAATGCCTCCAGCCTCATGCAACACCAGAGAGTTCACAATAGAGGAAAACCGTACGAGTGCTCTGAGTGTGGGAAATTCTTTAGCCAACACTCTAGTCTTGTGAAACATCAGAGAGTTCACAGTGGTGAAAGCCCCCACATGTGCGGTTACTGTGGGAAATTCTTTAGCCGAAGCTCCAACCTCATTCAGCATAAGAGGGTTCACACTGGTGAAAAGCCATTCGAGTGCAGTGAATGTGGAAAATTCTTTAGCCAACGTTCCAACCTCATTCATCATAAGAGGGTTCACACTGGTAGAAGTGCTTACGAATGCAGGGAATGTGGGAAATCCTTTAACTGCAACTCCAGTCTAATTAAGCATGGGAGAGTTCACACTGGAGAAAGACCTTATAAGTGCAATGAATGTGGGAAATTCTTTACCCACATTGACAGTCTCATTCAACACTATATAGTTCACACTGGGGAACGACCTTTTGGGTGCAGTGAATGTGGGAAAGCTTTCAGCCGAAGCTCTGACCTCATAAAGCATCAAAGAGTTCATACTGGTGAACGGCCTTATGAGTGCATTGAGTGTGGGAGGTTGTTTAGCCAAAGTTCTAGCCTCAATAGTCATCGAAGACTTCATACTGGTGAAAGGCCTTATCAGTGTAATGAATGTGGAAAATTCTTTAATCAAAGTTCCAGCCTCAGTAACCATCGGAGGCTTCACACTAGTGAACGACCATATGAGTGCAGTGAATGTGGGAAAACCTTCAGACAAAGGTCTAATCTGAGGCAGCACCAAAAAGTTCACCAACCAGATAGGCCATATAAGTGCAATGAATGTGGCAAAGCCTTTAGCCAAAGGCCTGCCCTTATCCGGCATCAGAAAATACACACCAGAGGAAAAAATGTAGAGAATGTGCATCCTTCTTGTTCAACACAACTATACAACAGCACAGAGAAACTATGACACTAGGCTTTATGAAGCATCAGCAGGCAGATGCTGAACCTCATTCATCCAGATGGTCACACTGGGACCTATTATAGCTAGATGTAGTGGATGCTTTCAAAAACTAAACTGTATTTACCCAGTTTTTCACAGCTTGAGTTTGAGACAGAAGCCATCTCAACTCTGCCTAATCTACAGCCTCCAGAGTGTATCACCCACTCTACCATCTCAGGGAAACAATACCTCTGTTTTTCCAGTTTCTGAAGGGAATCCTGAGTTTTTGAGGCCACGGGAAGGTGTCACTGCCCTGTGACTAATCTAGCTCTGGATATGACCCATCTTTGTCCATGGCAACCTAAGTAGGGGACTGGTGGCAACTTACTGTGAATGTTTCTTTTTTCCGGGCTATTCATTAGTCTAATGTGATGTTCGTTATGGATTTATTCATCCTCCACGTGATCCCATGCAACTACCCACTGTGTGTTTCTCTGGTTCATGTGATACTAAGGGTGTTAGTGACAAGCCTATCTTTAATCTTTGTGTTCTAATTACTGTGAGGAGTAGGTTGAGAACACTACTAATGTGTACTATATTAAAGAGTGGGTAGCCCTTATTTGTACCTCCAAGTTGAATGCCTCCAAAGGAGCAACAGGATGGCAGAAACAATGCTCAGCCCAGATTTGTCTTTATGTGCACTGCTAATCTAGGTGGACTGGTAATTTGTATTATGTAGAAAGACACAGTGTCAGTGTAGGGAGGTTGATGCCAAATATAGTTTTCTAGAATGAATGGTCAGATATTTATGTGCAACATTTTGTTTTAATGCTTTGTTAAAAATATAATTAATGTGTCAGAATTTCCAATATATACATGATACACAATTTGATAAATTTTCAAGTATGGATGAACTCAGGGAGCCAACATCATAATCATGATAACATATCCATCACCATGAAAGTCACCTCATAGCCATTTATAATTTCTGTTTGCTTTCTCAGAACCATTAATCACATCCCAAAGAAACTCTTGATTTAATTCTTTTGTTATAGATAATATTTGCTTTTTCTAATAGTTGCATGCAATTATAATGCTATAGTATTTATACATTTTGTAGTTTTCTTCATACAACATAATTTTTCATAATTTTGTTGACTTTCAGAATTATTTTAGCTATCAGTGAGAGAATTTATATGTGAAAGCATAATTATCTTGAGACTTTTTGTGCTATGAATATGGTTTATAAATTTTTAAAAATTTTGTGGTAAAATAGAAAAATTATAATAACCATTTCTAAGTATACTGTACAGTGATATTAAATATGTTCATATTGATTGTAACTATCACTATGATTCACCTCCAGATCTCTTTTCATTTTCAAAAACTGAAACCATTTGCCCATTAAACAGTAACTCCACATTCCTTCCCCACCCTTGTCTCTGAAAACCACCATTCTTCTGTTTTGTCTGTTTCAATTTGACTATTCTAAGTAACTTGTATAAGTATACTATATTTTTGATTTGGTTGAGACATGGTCTCATCATGTAGTTTTTGTGACTGGCCTTGAACTCACTATGTAGTCCAGGGTGGCCTCAAACTCACTGAGATCTTACTGCCTCAGCTTCCCAAGTGATGAGATTACAGGCATGCACCATCACACCCAGCTAATTTATACTATCTTAATTTTAATAACAGAAAAACTGTTTAACTCAACTCTATGCCTAATACTTTCAGTTATTGATGTGACAAAATTACCTCTTTATACATTCTATGTCCAAAAAACATAGGTTAATCATTGTTCTGTTAAAAGGCAATAGTTTTTTAAATCTTGCAAAAAATAAAAAGCAGTGTTATAAACCAAAGCTATAGTAATACACACAAATTTCACATAAATTTACCTTTACTATGGATCTTTCAGTTACTGTCTGGTAACTCCTTTCAAGCTGAAGGACTTCCTTTAGTGTCTCTTGTAGAAAAAATCTTGGCAATTAACTGCTTCAGGTGGGGAGACATTCATTTCTCCCTCATATTTGAATGATGGTTTTGCTGGATGAAGAATTCTTAGTTGGCAGAATTTTTCTTTAAGTGTTTTTGCACAAATGTGCTCACTTCCTTCTGGCCTCCAAGGTTTTGGGTGAGAAATCTACTGACTATCTTTGAACATAATGAACTTTTTCTTTTTCTTGCTTTCAATATTATCTGACTGCCTTTCAACAGTTTGATTATATGACTTAGTGTGAGTCTAAGTTCATACTTCCTGGAATTCTTAAATGTTTATGTCTTTCATCTCACATGGGGAGTTTTTAGCCATCATTTCTTGAAATACTCTCTTCCTTTTACCCATTGCAAATTAAAGTTCTGTGACCATGAATGTACAGGTTGCTGTGTGGGCACATGCTTTCATTTCTTATGAACTGTTGCCTAGAAGTGCAATGCCTTTGTTTAAAGGTTGGTGAACATTTTTGGGAAACTGCCAAACTGTCCTGTAAACTGATTATGCCATTTTACCTCACACTTATATTTTCTAAGCTCACATCTCTTATCCATGGTCTAGGTATATGCTTTGCTGACCCATACACTTCTATACTCCCATCCTGAAAGGCAAATATCACCATTGCTAAATGATAATAAAACCTACATTGTAAAAATACTTCCATTTCTTATTTTTCAAAATTGTTTTAGCTGGGTCCTTTATTTTCCACATATATTTTAGAGTAAGTATATTTATATCTGCAAAAAAATCTTGCTGAGATATTGATGAGAATGATGTTAAGGATATACATCACTTTGGGGGAAAATTGACATTTTTTTTTACCAAGTTGATTCTTCCAATCCAGGAATGCAGTGTGTCTATCCATTTATTTAGATCTTTACTGATACATTGTGTTAGTATTTTGTGATTTTTAGCATATAGCAGCTTCATCTTAGATTTCTACCTAAGTATTTGAAATTGTTGAGGTGATTTCAAATGGAATTGTTTTTAATTTCAGTGTCTATACTTTGTTGTTAGTATATTGAAATGCTATTGATTTTTGTGTGCTAATCCTGCATCTTGCAACTTTTCTGTCTCATTTATTAGGTCTCAGAATGTGAGTATAGATTCCTTGTGCCTGTCTGTGCATATTGTTATGGATTGACTTATGTTTCCCTAAAATTACATGTTGAAACCCAAACTCCCAACCTTAGATAGTGACTGTTTTGGAGATAAGGTCTTTAAAGAGGATTGAGTTAAAAGGCTATTAAGGTTGGTCTTAATCCAATCTGACTGATTGTAAGAAAAGGAGACTAGAGCACACACAGAGATTTTACATACTGAAGCCATTACAAGCTTCAGGCCTTAGGAGAAGCCTGTCAACAACTTAATCGTCGACTTCCAACCTCCAGAACAGAGAGAGAAAATATATTTCTATTGCCTAAGCCACCCAGTCAGTTTTTTCTCCCTAATACTCAGAATTGAATCTAAGGCTACTGAGCTATACCCCCAGGCATTTTATGTTTTATTTTGAGACAGGGTCTTACCAAATCACTAAGTTGTTCAGGCGAGGCTCCAATTTGCAATCCTGCCTGAGGCTCCCTGAGTACTCAGATTATTCTCCATTTTTATGAGAAAAATCCATAAGCAAATGAGAGAATAATAGTAGTTATTATATGGGTATGGTTATCTTCAAAGTAGTTACTCAGAGTACAAAACATAAACCAAAAAGATTCTTTAAAAAAAAGAAACAGATAATGACACAAATCTTAATTTTTAATGAACTAAGATAAATTAGTAGTGTAATAGAAACCTATTATCATATACAGTCTATTGAAATATGTTTAAAACAATGGAATTTGTAGTTTGGGAAAATATTTGAACTTCTTCGTATTTCTTATTTATCTCTCTTTTATTTTGTTCTTTGCACTTTTCATAAAAGAAACCATGCAACTTTTGAGCCAGTGTGTCTGATTTATTTCACTTAACATTATATTCTCAAGGCACATCTATATACCTATGAGTGCTTCAAGCTTATCTTTTTATGGCAGCATAGTACTCTGTTGTGTATAAATACTACATTTTTCTTATCCATTTATCAATTGATGGACATACACACTGTTTCCAAGATGTAGCTATTATAAATTACGCTGTTATAAACATGGTTATTCTTATATCCCCATAATATGATGATTTTTAACTCATTTGGTAAGATACCTAGAAAAGAGATAGCTGGGTAAAATTAAATGTCTATTTTTAGTTTCTTGAAGAATCTCCATTCTGATTTCCATAGTCATTTTACTAGTTTACATTCCCAACAATGTAGTGGAGTTCATGTCCTCCACACCCTCACCATAATTTGTTATTACTAGATTTTTTGATGATAACCATTCTTTCTGGTTTGGAATATCACTGTACTCTTAATTTTCATCTTTCTTTCTACTTGTGTTGGGTGACCCCAAGCAGCTGAGGAGCATCAGTGTGCTGTGTGGTGCAAGCTGAAGGCCTACACAGCATACTCCACCTAGCCATGCAACTTTGGTGGCCACTTAGGATCTGGTAGGGCCCTGCCCAGTGACACCAATCAGCCAGGAAGCCTTGGTATGCCATGTGGGTCATGCTGAAAGTCTGCCCAGCATACTCCACCCATTAAGGGAGCCTCTGAGTGCCTCTCAAGACCTGATAAAGCCTACCTAATGACCCCTACTCAGCTGGGGAAACTCCCTCCAGTACAGACAGCCATCCTCAACCCAGGAAACAACTGAGATTTTGCATTCAGCTGCCCCAGGGGAATACAGGAAAATGACAAAACAAAACATCAAAATTCAGCTTCAAACCTCCAGCCCATCCCAAACAAGTATAGGAGACATGGACATAAAAGAAAGTGTAAGTCACATACCTGAAACTTCTGAAATGATTGCAACTGAAGTAAAAAAAAGAAGAAGAAAACCAACTCAGTGAAATTGTAAAGGAAATCAAATCAGAAATAATCTCCCAGAAGAAATGATAAACATAATGAAAGACATGCTAATCACATCTAAAGAAGATGGTTAAAAAAGAGAAGCATTACAAAATGATGGAAACCTTGAATGAACAATATAAGAATCAGAATGCTTGAAACAGATTCAGAAAGATATCCAGGAAATCAAAAATTCCATCAAAAGCTAGCAAAAACTGCCTGAATGTGAAGATAGACTTTCAGATCTTGAAGATAAGACTGCAGCTACTGAACAGGAAAGGAAAGATCTTTTAAAAATAAGAAGGAATCAGGAAATAGCAATTCAAATATTGCAAGACAATGCAAAAAAAACCAATATAAGTTTGATAAGTGTAAACAAAAAAGGTGACAACACAAGTGATATAAAAATACTATTTACAGCAGTAATAGCAGAAAACTTCCCAAACATGGGAAAAGAAATTAACAACACAGCTAAGTAAAGCATGTAGAATTAGCCATAACCAAAATAAATCTACACCCAGACATATAATAACCAGCATCCCAGAAATTCAACATAAGAACAAAATATTAAAAGCTGTTAGAAAAAACAAATCACCTATAAAGGAAAGCAAATCAGAATCACATCAGACTTCTCAACACAGACAATGAAGTCAAGAAGAGCAAGGAGTGAAGTATTTCAAATCCTAAAGGAAAACGACTTCCAACCCAGATTGATGTATCCTGCAAAACCATCCTTCAAAATTAGTAGAGAAATAAGATACATCCATGACAACAGCTGAAGAACTTCATGACCACCAAAGCAACCCTACAAAGAATACTGGAATATATTCTAGGTAGACATAAAAATAACTATGACTTCAAGAACACCAACAGAAAAAAACACCAAGCAAGGCAAACAGTTAAACAGAGGGGAAAAGTAAAGAACCAATGGCAGAAAGATAACATGACAAAAATAAGCCAATCCAGCCAGGCATGGTGGCTCATGCCTGTAATCCCAGCACTCGGGAGGCTGAGGCAGGAGGATCGTTGTAAGATTGAGACCAGCCTGGGCTACAAAGTGAGCTCAAGGCCAGTCTGAACTGCATAGAGAGACCCTGTCTCAAAAAAACAAAAAAGAGAGAAAGAAACAACATCTAACTATATGCTGTATACAAGAAACCCATCTAACCCAAAAGGCAATTCATAGACTAAAAGTCAAAGGATGGAAAACAATACTTCATGCCACAGAAAACACAAAAAAGGGATAGCTATTCTGTTTGCAGACAATATGAACTTCAACCCAAGAATGATCAAAAGAGCTAAAGAAGATCACTAATTCTGGTTAGGGGAAATTTTTAAGAGGAAGAGATAAAAATCTTAAATATATAGGCACCAAATATGGCAGCACCTAGCTATATAAAACAAATATTAATAGAAATGAAAAATCAAATAAGCAATAACATACTTATAATTGGAGACCTTAACACCCTATTGACACAAACAGACAGATCAACTAGGCAAAAAAAAGCAAAGAAATAACAGAACTGAATCAAACTTGTGAACAAATGGACTTAGTAGAAATGTACTGAGTGTTCCACCCAACAACATCAGAATATACATTCTTTTCAGCTTCACGTGGGACATTCTCTAAAATAGACCATATATTAAGCCATAGAACATACCTAAGTAAATGAAAAAGAATCAAAATTATCCCATATATATTTGATGATAGTACCATGAAACTGGAAATTAATGACAAAAGAAATTGCAAAACTCCATAAATACATGGAAATTAAATAATACACTCCTGAACAATCAATGAATCATAGAGGAAATTAAAGAAGATTTGAAACAATATCTACAAGCCAAAAAATGGAAATACAACTTACCAGAACCTGTGGGATGCAATGAAAGCAGGCTCAGAGGGAAATTTATTTCAGTGAATTCTTACATCAGGAAAACAGAATGAACACAAATAACCTGATGCTACCCCACAAGCATCCAGAAAATGAAGAGCAACTCAAGCACAAAGAAGGGAGAAAATTATAAAGATCAGAGCACAAATTAATGCAATTGAGATTAAGAAAACAATACAAAGAGTTAATAAATCAAAGAGTTGGTTCTTTCAAAGAATAAATAAAATTGATAAGCCCCTAGCCAACCTTATTTTAAAAACGAAAAAAATTCATGCAATAAGAAATGAAAAAGGTGAAGTCCACTACAGACTCTTTGGAAACACAGAAGATCAATACCTACTTCAAAAACCTCTACTCTCATAGGTTCGATAACACAGAAGAAATGAACAGATTCCTAGAAACATATGAATTACCAAAACTGGACCAAGAAGGTGTAAAACTGTTAAATAACCCAATTTCAGTTAATGACATTGAAAATGTAATTAGAACCTTTCCAACAAAGGAAAGCCCAGGTCTTGATGAATTCAAGCTGAATTCTACAAGAAATTCAAGGAAGATAATACCAACACTCTTCAAACTCTTCAGTGAAATTGAAAGGGAAGCAATTCTCCCCAAATCATTCCTGGAAGCAAGTATTACCCTAATACCAAGACCAGATAAAGACCCAACCAAAAAAGAGAACTACAGGCCAATCTCCCTAATGAACATAGATGCAAAACTCCTCAATAAAATACTGGGAAACAGAATGCAGCAAGTTATCGAGAAGGTTATACACCACAACCAAGTGGAATTTATCCCAGGAATGCAGGGATAGTTCAACATATGCAAATCAATAAACATAATACATCATATCAATAGAGCCAAGGAATCACATGATCATTTCAATAGATGCAGAAAAAGCTTTTGATAAAGTCCAACACTCACTCATGATAAGAACCCTACAGAAAATCGGAATAGATGGTCTTTACTTCAATCTGATAAAAGCCATCTATGACAAACCAACAGCGAAAATCATATTAAATGGTCAAAAATTGAAAGCTTTCAATCTAAAATCAGCAACAAGACAAGGCTGTCCACTATCACCACTCCTATTCAATATAGTAATGGAAACATTCATCAGAGCAAGTAGACAAGAGAGAGAAATAAAAGGAATAAGGATAGGAAAGGAAGAAGTTAAATTATCTTTATTTGAGGAAGACACGATACTCTACATAGAAGACGCCCAAAACTCCACTGAAAGACTTCTAGGTGTAATAACCAAATTCAGTAATGTAGCTGGATACAAAGTCAACACTCAAAACAGCTACTTTGAAGAAAAAGAGACATTATGCTATCCATTACTGGTTCCCTATCATCATGCTGTGAAATCCTGTAATGCTTTTATTCTTTGTTTAGAGTGGTTTTAGTCTGTTTGTATTATTTAATTTCAACATACATGAAAGTATGGACAGCTATTTTGAAGAGAACAAGAGACATTACAGTCACCATTGCTGATTTTCCTATTGTCTAGTTTTGAAGGCTTGTAATGCCATCATTATTTTGTTTTAATCAGTTTTATACTATTTTGTTTTGTATGAATTCATCGTGTGTGAAGATACAGACAACTATTTAGAAGAAAAAAAAGAGACATTATACTAGCCACTGTTGATCTCCTGTTGCCTTGCTTTGAAATCTGTATCACTTATATTGTTTTCTTCAGATCTGTTTTGTTCTGTTTCATTATGTTTTGTTTTATCCTCTTTAAAATAAATTTTAAAAGTCAACATTCAAAAATCAAAAGCATTCCTATACACAAACAACAAACTCACTGAGAGAGAAATAAAAGAAACCACACCCTTCACACTATCGTCTAAAGAAGTGAAATACTTAGGAATCAATTTAACAAAGTAAAAGATCTATACAGTGAAAATTACATTACTCTGAGAAGGGATGTAGGCCTGTCTGGCTGAAGGGAGTTCCAGTTCATGTGGCAGCAAGGGCAAGGGAAGTTCCAGCTCACTGGTTTTAGCTCCAGGGAGTTTGGGACATCACTCTGGGTACTGGGGTGCCCACCCAGCACCCTAGGACACTGGAGTAGCCTGCAGAGATTTTGCAGGCTTGAGTGGACCATGCCCAGCAACCTTTATTCAAACAGGGGAACAAGCAGGCTCCAAGAGGGGAGGTGGGCCCATGTGACAATGAGTAGAGTTCCAGCTCCTTGGCTCTGGCCCAGGAGAGTTTGGGACATTGCTCCCGGTATTGGGGTGTCCAACCAGCCCCCTAGGACACTGGACTAGGCTTGAAAGGCTTTTTGGGCTTGAGTGGACCACACCTAGCAACCTTCATTCAGCCAGGGGAGCCAAGACCCATGAGTCCCAAGAGATGAGGGCAGAGGAGGTAATTTGCAACATGCTCAGGGAAAGTTTTGGAAGATTTCTTGAAACACAAAAATATAGGAAAATGACAAAATGAAAGACCAAATTGCAATCTCAAACCTCCAGCCCATCTCAAGAAAGCCTGGGAGCCACATACATAGAAGAAAATGCTAGTCATATACCTGAAATGATATCAACTGAAATAAAGAAGCAAGTACGGGAAGCTATAAAGGAACAGAAATTAGAAATAATCTCCCAGGTAAAAGAAGAAATGATAAAAGTAGTGAAAGAAATAGTGAACACATCTAAAGAAGACACAGCTAAAATATTAGAGGAACAAAGCAAACAGATAGAATCACTGAATGAAAAGTATAAGAAACAAACAGAATACATAAAGCAGATTCAAACAGATATACAGGAAACCAAAAATTCTATTGTAAGTTGCCAAAACTGCCTCAATGAAAGTGAAGATAGAATTTCAGACCTCGAAGATAAGATTGCAACTAGTGAACAGGAAAGGAAAGATCTTTTAAAAATAACAAGGAATCAGGAAATAACAATTCAACAGTTGCAAGATGATGCAAAGAAAATAAACGTAAGATTAATAGGATAAATGAAAAAGAAGGGACAACACAAATGATATCAAGAGCCTATTTACAGAAGTGATAGCTGAAAATTTCCCAAACACGAGAACAGAAACTGACATTCAGATTAGTGAATCATACAGAACTCCAAACAGCCATAACCAAAATAAAACTACACCTAGACATATAATAATCACCATACCAGAAATCCAACATAAGAACAGAATATTAAAAGCTGTTAGAAAAGAAAGATCACCTAAAAAGGAAAATCTATCAGAATCACAGCAGACTTCTCAACACAAACAATGAAGTCAAGAAGAGCATGGAGTGAACTATTTCAGATCCTAAAGGAAAATGACCTCCAACCCAGACTGATGTACTCTGCAAAACTGTCCTTCAAAATGGATGGAGAAATAAGATACTTCCATGACAAAGAACAGATGAAGAACTTCATGGTCACCAAACCAACCCTGCAAAGAATACTAAAAGACATTCTAGATACACATCGGAAAAAAAACCACTAAGCAAGACAGACAATTAAACAGAAGGGAAAGATAAAAATACAACTTCAGAAAGATAACATGTCAATAATAAACCAATATATGACAGTTATAACCATTAATTTAAATGGCCTCAATTCACCAATTAAAAGAAACAGACTGGCAGAATGGATCAAGACACAACATCCAACCATATGCTGTCTACAAGAAACTCATCTAACCCAAAAGGAAACTCATAGACTGAAAGTCCAAGGATGGAAAACAATACTTCATGCAACAGGAACTCAAAAAAAAGCGGGGGTAGCTATTCTGTTTGCAGACTATGTGAAATTCAAACCAAGAATGGTCTGAAGAGATAAAGTTCATACATACTAGTTAGGGGGAAACTTCAAGAGGAAGAGATAACAATTTTAAATATATATGCACCAAATTCCAGAGCACCCAGCTATACAAAGCAAGTATTAACAGAAATGAAAAATCAAATAAGCAATAAAACAATTATAACAGGAGACCTTTACATGCCATTGACACAAAAGGACAGATCAACTAGACAGAAAACCAGCAAAGAAATACCAGAAGTGAATCACACCTGTGAACAAATGGACTTGATAGACGTATACAGAGTGTTCCATCCAACAACATCACAATATATATTCTTCTCAGCAGTACATGGGACATTCTCTAAAATAGACCATATACTAGCCCGCAGAACGTATTTAAGTAAATGCAAAAGAACTGAAATTATCCCATGCATGTTATAGGATCATGGCGCCATGAAACTGGAAATTACTGATAAAAAATGCAAAAACCCAAACACATGGAAATTGAATAATACACTCTTAAGCAATCAATGGGTCACAGAGGAAATTAAAGAAGAAATTAAACAATATCTACAAGCAAGTGAAAATACAAATACAATGTACCAGAGTCTGTGGGATGCAATGAAAGCAGTACTCAGGAAAATTTATTTCACTGAGTTCCCACATTAGGAAAACAGAATGAACACAAATAAACAATGTGATACTATACCTCAAACATCCAGAAAGAGAAGAGCAAGCCAAACCCAAAGCCAAAAGAAGGCAGGAAATTATAAACAGCAGAGCAGAAATTAATGCGATAGAGACTAAGAAAACAATACAAAGAATCAATGAATCAGAGTTGGTTCTTTGAAAGGATAAATAAAATTGATAAGCCCCTGCCAACCTAATTTAAAAAAGGAAAGAAAAGACTCAAATTCATGCAATACGGAATGAAAAAAGTGAAGTCACTACTGACTCTGTGGAAATACAGAAGATCATCAACACCTATTTCAAAAACCTCTACTCTCATAGGTTCGATAACACAGAAGAAATGGACACATTCCTAGAAACATACGAATCACCAAAGCTGGATCAAGAAGATGTAAATCTGATGAATAACCCAATTTCTATTAATGAAATTGAAAATGTAATTAAGTCCTTACCAACAAAGAGGAGCCCAGACCCAGATAGATTCATTGTGGAATTGTACAAGAAATGCAAAGAAGACTTAATGCCAACACTCCTCAAACTCTTCAATGAAATCAAAAGGGAAACAATTCCCTCTAAGTCATTCTTGGAAGCAAATATTACTCTAGTACCAAAACCTGAGAAAGACCCAACTAAAAAAGAGAACTACAGGCCAATCTCCCTAATGAACATAGATGCAAAAATTCTCAATAAAATAGTGGAAAACAGGATGCAGCAAATCATCAAGAAGATTATACACCACGACCAAGTGGGATTCATCCCAGGCATGCAGGGATGGTTCAACATATGTAAATCAATAAATGTAATCCACCATATCAATAAAGCCAAAAGTAAGAGTCACATGATCATTCCTATAGATGCAGAAAAAGCTTTTGATAAGAGCCAACACCCATTCATAGTAAGAACCTTATAGAGAATTGGAATAGATGGTATCTGGCTCAATATGATAAAGGCCATCTATGACAAACCAACAGCAAGCGTCATATTAAATGGCCAAAAACTGAAAGCCTTTACTTTAAAATCAGGCACAAGATAAAGATGTCCTTTCTCACCGCTCCTATTCAACATAGTACTGGAAATACTAGCCAGAGCAATTAGACAAGAGAGAGAAATAAAAAGAGTAAAGATAGGAAAAGAGGAAGTTAAACTCTCATAATTTACAGATGACATGATATTCTACATAGAAGACCCCCAAAACTCCATTGAAAGACTCCTAGATATAATAAATAAATTCAGTAATGTAGCTGGAAACAAAGTCAATACTCAAAAATCAATAGTATTCCTAAACACTAACAACAAAATCAGCACAAGAGAAATAAGAGAAGCCACATCCTTCATACTAGCATCCAAAAAAATGAAATACTTAGGAATTAATCTAATGAAAGAAGTAAAAGAGCTATAGAAGGAAAATTATAATACCCTGAAAAAGAAATTGAAGAGGACCTCAGAAAATGGAAAGACATCCCTTTCATGTTCATGGATAGGAAGAATAAATATTGTGAAAGTGGCCACTCCCAAAATTGTTATACAGATTCAATGCAATCCCAATGAATATACCACTAACATATCTCATAGATCTAGAGAAATCACTCCTAAAATTCATCTGGAACCAGAAGAGACCTAGAATAGCAAAGGCAATTCTAAGCAGCAAAGCCAAGGCAGGAGGCATCACAATCCCTGACTTGAAGTTATACTACAAAGCTACCATAATAAAATCAACATGGTACTGGAATAAAAACAGACCTGAAGTTCAATGGAATAGACTAGAAGATACAACTACAAGCACATCCAACCACCTTATCTTTGATAAAGGGGCCAAACATGTTTAATGGAAGAACAATAGTCTCTTTAATAAATGTTGCTGGAAAAACTGGCTATCCATATGCCCAAAACAAAAATTAGACCCATGCCTATCACCATGTACTAAACTAAAATCTAAATGGATCAAAGATCTAAATATTAAAACAGAAACACTAAATCTGTTGGAAGACAAAGTAGATAAAAATCTTGATGATATAGGGGTAGGTAGAGAATTCACGAACAAGAACCAAACTGCATGGGAAATACTTTCCAGAGTCAATAACTGGGATCACATCTTATTAAAGAGTTTCTGCATGTCCAAAGAAATGTTCAGTAGAGTGAAAAGAAAACCCACAAGCTGGGAAAAAATCTTAGTGAACTGTGCCTCAGACAAAAGACTTTTATCTAGAACTTATAAAGAAATAAAAAAAATCAGACCCCCGAAATTCAAAGACCCAATCCCAAAATGGGCATCCGAGATCAACACACAGTTCTCAGATGAAGAAATATGAATGGCAAATACATGAAAAACTCTTCATCATCATTGGTCATTAGAGAAATGCAAATTAAAACCACACTGAGATTCCATCTCACTCCAGAAAGAATGGCCAGGATCAAGAAAACTACCAACAACAAATGCTGCAGAGGCTGTGGGGAAAAAGGAACTCTTCTGTACTGTTGGTGGGAGTGTAGACTGGTGCAACCACTGTGGAGGTCAGTCTGGAGATTCCTCAAAAAGCTGGGGTTGGAAGTCCCACTTGACCCAGCCATTCCACTCCTAGGCATATTCCCAGAAGAACTGAAAACATCATACCACGGTGATATATGTGCAGCCATGTTTATAGTGGCACAATTTGTAATATCCAGCTCTTGGAAACAACCTAAGTGCCCATCAACTGAGGAATGGATAAAAAAATTGTGGTACTGTTATAGAATGGAGTACTACTCAGCTATAAAGAATGATCACATTGAGATATTTATAAATAAATGGATGCAACTTGAAACCATACTCATAGGTGAAATAAATCAAACTCACATTTATAAATAGCGCATAGTGTAAGTAAGTCTCCCTAGTGTAAGAAAAGAGTACAAAAGATTCTATGGTAATAATGGATCCCCATTATATTGCTTTGAAGACATGTAATATTTTCATTCATTGGTTGGAATGGTTTTATTCTGTTTTATTTGACCTTATTATGTGTGATGGTATGAACAGCTACTTTGAAGAAAACAAGACATAATGGCAGCCATTGCTGATTTAGTATCATCTGGCTTTGAAGTCCTACCATGCTTTTGTTCTTCTATTACCATTGGTTCTATCATGTTGTGTCTTACTGGATTTTAATATGTGTAATAATAGAAAGAAATGTTTTATGGAAAATGAGATATTATAGTAGCCATTGTTCATTTTCTGTTATT
This sequence comes from Hydrochoerus hydrochaeris, assembly GCA_004027455.1. Taxonomy (NCBI): domain Eukaryota; kingdom Metazoa; phylum Chordata; class Mammalia; order Rodentia; family Hydrochaeridae; genus Hydrochoerus; species Hydrochoerus hydrochaeris. The sequence goes on from PVLA01004835.1 coordinate 20,332, forward strand.
TGGTTCAGAATGCCTTGTAATAGTTTCATTTTCTTGAATGCTTTTATTCTATTTTGTTATGTTTGATATTATTGTTTGTGAAGCTATACCCAACTATTTCAAAGAAAGAGATATTATGGTAGCTACTGTTGATATCCAATTGTCTTGTTGTGAAGTGCTGTGTTGCTTGTATTGTTCTGTTATGATCTGCATTGTTCTGTCCTCTTTTGTTTTATTCTCTGTAAGATAAAATTAAAAAAAAGAAAATTACATTATTCTGAAAAAAGAAATTGAAGAAGATTTCAGAAAATGGAAAGATATTCCCTGTTTGTGCATAGGAAGAACAAACATTGTGAAAATGGCCATTATTCCAAAATTTTCGTACATATTTAATGCAATTCAAATCAAAATACCATTAGTATACCTAACAGATCTAGAGAAATCATTCCTAAAATTCATCTGGAACCAGAAGAGACCTACAATAGCAAAGGCAATTCTAAGCAGTAAAGCCAAGGCAGGAGGCATCACAATCCCTGACTTGAAGTTATACTACAAAGCTACTGTGATACAATCAGCATGGTACTGGAATAAAAAGAGACCTGAAAATCAGTGGAATAGGTTAGAAGATACGACCACAACCACAAGCACACTCAGTCACCTCATCTTTGACAAGGGGGCCAAACACATTCACTGGAAGAAAGATAGCCTGTTTAATAAGTGGGGCTGGAAAAATTGGCTTTCCATATGCTGAAAACTAAAACTAGACCCAGTCCTATCACCAAGCACTAAACTAAAGTCAGAATGTATTAAAGATCTAAATATTAAAACAGAAACACTAAATCTGCTAGAGACAAAGTAGGTGGAAAACTTAAAGATATAGGGGTAGGGAAAGAATTCATGAACAAAAATCAAATTACATGGGAAATACTCAGGATCAACTGGAATCTCATCTTATTAAAAAGTTTTTGCATGTCAAAAGAAATCTCCAACAAAGTGAAAAGAAAACCCACAAATTGGGAAAAAAAACTGCCAACTGTCCCTCTGACAAAGGACTTCTATCTAAAACACAGAAAGAATTTTTTAAAAAACTCCAGTTTTCCAAAATTCAAGGACCTAATCCAAAAATGGGCATTTGAGATGAATACACACTTCTCAGCTGAAGAAATACAAATGGCAAATACATGAAAAAAATGTTCAGTATCATTGATCCTTAGAGAAATGCAAATTAAAACCACACTGAGATTCCATCTCACTCCAGAAAGAATGGCCAGGATCAAGAAATCAACCAATAACAAATGCCAGAGTGGCTATGCGGAATAAGGAACTCTTCTGCACTGTTGGTGGGAGTGTAGACTGTACAACCACACTGTACAACCACTGTGGAAATCAGTGTGGAGGTTCCTCAAAAACCTGGGATTGCAGGTCCCATTTGACCCAGCTATTGCACTTCTGGACATATTCCCAGAACTGAAAACATTATACCACAGTGATATATGTGCACCCAGGTCTATAGCGGCACAATTTGTTACACCAAATCTTGAAACAATCCAAATGCACATCAACTAAGGAATGGATAAAAAAGATGTGGTATTTTTATATAATGGAGTACCACTCAGCTATAAATAAGGATTACATTGAGGCTTTTAAAGGTAAATGGATGCAACTTGAGACCATACTCATAAGTGAAATAAATCAAACTCACATGTGTAAATACCATATTGTCTCCCTAGTGTAACAAAGTGAAAGTAAATAAGATCCAAAATCTTCAATAAATATTGTGAAAGGGTAAGAAACTACTAAAAGGGGAAAAACAACTTGGATAGGGCAAAGGAGAAAAGGAGGGGAAAAGAAAAAATATATAAATTTATATATGTACACTTACAATAGCTACGATGATTGTACTACTAATTCTATTAGTTCTTGGAACAAAACAAAACACTCATATGATTAGATTAATTTTGCATTTCTATATCTGGTAAGCTAGTAACTCTTTTGAAGACAACTGTGCAAAATAACAACCTTTGTTAAGTTTCTACCACCTTGTTTTGAAAGCTCTATTGTTATCATTGGGGGGTTTTGTTATTGTTGTCTCTTTTGATTCTTGTTTTTCTTGAATTTTTTTGTTTTGTTTTTTCCTCTTTAAAATAAAAAGTAAATAGAGAAATAAATAACGTTTATTTTTCAAATATTTGAAGGGTTTCTGGGTTACTTTTTATTCTCTGATTCATATTGTATTTGTTTCTATTTTGCTTTTATTACATAAGTTGAGTTCTTTATATAACTGATCATATTTAGGATGATTATTTCCTTTAGTTGTTGCTGCAGCCTATGCGGCTCTCAAACTTCCTAGGGTGAAGGCCATGAAGGGCAGTGAGAAGGTGAAGAAATGTAGACAAGATACAGAAAGCTGGGATCAGGTGGAGCTCTGTCTCATGAAGGGAGAAAAAAAGAACTGCTCAATTACCAGAGCGTATTTATACATTCAGGAGGTTGATGGCACGTAACACCCCTTTGCCTAACAACCTGATTGCATAGTAGTCTAAGAGCTTGCTGTTTTCTGGACAGGAGCAGTTTGATCATATGACTTGCCTGGAGCACTCCTTGTTCTCAGGACTGGCCTTGTACCAGCCCCACACTTGTTGCTGTTAAATTTCCTCCATTACATTTATATGGATTCTAGTTTTTTCCAGAGAGATGCAGGCACTTGATAGCAACCTATTGGAGTATATGAGATTGTTTTAATCTTCAGCTGCAGATGAATTCAGGAGGCCGAGAAACTATGAGGAAGTACCTCTATGTTCTTCTATTTCCACCATGTATACCTTCCAAATCATGTGTGCTGGCACCCAGAACATCACTATGATACTTAAACATGACCTTGCTGGGTGTGGTAGCACATGCCTTTAATAGCAGCATTTGGGATGCTGGGGCAGGAGGATCAATGTGAATTTGAGGCTGACCTATGTGAGTTCAAGGCCAGCCTCATCTGCATAGCAAGATCTTGCCTCAAAAAGACAAAAAAAGAGAGAAACAGAAAAGAAAAAAAGATGAAAGGAGAAAGAAGAGAAAGAGAGAGAGAGAGAGAGAGAGAGAGAGAGAGAGAGAGAGAGAGAGAGAGAGAGAGAGAATAGCAGTGTTCCAAGCATGGTGGCACACACTTGTAATTCCAGCACTTGGAAGGCTAGGGTAGGAGGATTGCCATGGCATAGTGAAAATAAAGCTGCACAGTAAAGAATAAACTTTAGTGCTTTACCAGTAATGGACAATGTCCATCACATTTTTCTGCATAAACTAACCATAGCAAAGGCATTAGCATAATCAAACTTTTTAGACAATTTTCCCTGAGTTTAGGGAAGTTCCTTTCTGGTACTTTCCATACAATGACAGGGAAATCCAGAGGGAAAGTGAAGCTATTCAATACAAGAGTCACCTCAGCCAACTGTCTTCATTTTTCTATCTCAGCCTTGTGTCATTTCTCTGTATACACTGTTTCTTTCGTTTCAATCTTATTGTTTTTAGAAGTTGGAGAGTAGACAGGAACAATGAATTTAGTGGCAATGCTTGTAAACTGGTCATATACTATCTATAAAGTAAGCTGAAGGCCGGAGATTTAGCTTAGCAAACAAACACTTGCCTGGGAAGTACAAGGTCATTAGTTCCATCCCCGGTACCAAAAAATAAATAAGTAAATAAATAAAGTAAGCAAGCTGCATGTATTTTCTCAGTCCTGGTGTGTGCATAGCAAAAACTTAGCTAAGTAGAATGCAAGTGAAATCTAATGCTGGATCAAAAAACAACACCCAAGGGAATATAAAAAGAATTAAAATGTATCATGTACCTGTGTTAACTACCCCAATCAATTTATTCCTCATGTACCAAAACAGGTTTAAAACACACACACGTGCATGTGCACATAACACACACACACACACACACACACACCCATCTGGGCCTGGTGGTGCATGCCTGTAATCCCAGTACTTGGGAGACTGAGGCAGGAGGATCACCTTGAGTTGGGAGCCAGCCTGGACTACGTGGTAAAAACGTGTTAAAAACAAAACACAGTCACCACCACCAACAACAACAAAAAATCCAAATACTATGCAGAATTTCCCCATGTCTTTGAATGGTGCTTAACTCAATAGGTCTATTAATATTTTTCTCTATATGTATATAATTATTTTAAAAAACTAAACTACATTTTCTTCAAAAATAAAATGTTTAACATTTTTTTTTGTCGTGTGTGTGCGTGTGTGTGTGTGTGTGTCTGTGTCTATGTGTGTGTTTGAGACAGGGTCTTACTATGTAGTTTTGACAGGATTTGAGCTCACTTTATAGCCCAGGTTGATCTCAAACTTGCAAAGATCCAAAGGCTGAGGTAGAACTGCTGTGAGTTTGAGGTCAGCCTGGCCTATAAAGTGAGTTCAAGGCCAGCCTAAACTGCATAGTGAAACCCTATCTCAAAAAGAAAAACAAACAAACAAACAAATACAGTGAGTCAGAGGCAGCCATATGGACTGGGAGGACAATCAAGAAGCCAAACCATGCCTTCCCATGAGCCAGTGCAAGCCATCTGGGCCAAGAGGAGCATCAAGCCAACATGCACCTTCCTGTAAGGCAGTAGCAGCCATGTGAGCCAGGAGGAGAATGAAGAAGTCAATCCACTTGCTCTTGTGAGCCAGCTGGCAAGCAGGCTGGGAGACAAGAAGAGCAACACTGCCTCACCTCTACTCTACCCCATAAACAAGTGGTTGATTCAGAGGAACTCAGGCTGAGATGATAGCAACTGAAGTAACAAACTAAATGTGTATTGTTTAGCAGGCCTAAAGCTGACAGTCTGACCATCTCTTTGGAGGATAACAATATGCATTATAGCAGATGTGGGGGATTTCCTTCTGTCTTGTTTTTGAAATCCAATGTTTTGTTCTGTTTTATTGTTTTATTCCTGTATCTAGTAACCTGAGCAATTATTTTGAAGATAACAATATGTAATAGAACAACCACTGTTAAATTCCTATCATCTTGTTTTGAAATATTATATTGCTATTATTATTTTCTATTGCTGTTGTCATTTTGTTTTTGTTTGCTGCTTGATTTTTCTGGGTTTTTTTCCTCTTTAAAAAATATATAAAACAAAATTTTAAAAATGTATGGAACCCTTTGCTTTGTCAAAACGAATTCATTATTCTTTAAGATTACTGTAAACTTTTTGTTCCTGTTTATCATGTGTAACCTGGAGAGTAGATTAATTCTTGGTATCTTTCACCCATATCTGAATTCTCTACTATGCCCAAATTTTTCTATATTTTCAACTGATATACATGGAGAAAACATTTCTGTGTAAAATGTGGACAGATAAAATTCCACATCACTTTGTTGTTGTTATTTACATCTGCTGTGGTTTAGATAAGGTTTGAACATCTCCCCCAGTGTCACACATGAGAAGCTTGCTTCCCCAGTGTGATAGCACTGAGGTGTTACAACTTTCAGGGGTGTGCTGAAGATAATTAGGTCAGTGGGGACTCTACCCTCATGAATGAATAAACGCTGGTCTGTAGGAGTGGGTTGAACCTAGCAAGTGTTAGTTACAGAGAGAATGGGCTATTAAACCAAGTGTGAGCCAGTCTCTTGCTTCCTGTCTCAAGTAGCGGCTCTTCTGCATACTTTTCACCATTCTGATCTCAACCACCAGAAGGAATTCACCAGGGCCACACAGTTTTTGAATTATAGTTTTGAATTTCCACAAATGTGAGCTACCAAAACCTTTTCTTTATAAAATACTCTGCCTCAGGTATTTTGTTATGGCAGTACAAAATGAATGTATAATCCTTTTGTCACTTCCTCTGTGTTCAGGATAATGGACAAATACATCTAGCATATGTCCATAAAGTTTCCTTGCCAAATCTATAGTTACATTTCCCACTTTGGTTTACATTTCCACCTACTCTGAGTAATATTTTGGTTTCCACTAGCTCTTTCTTCCTCTTTTTACTTTTTTTTTTGAGACAGGATCAGTGTGTCACTTAGACCACACTTGAACTCACCATGCATCCCAGGCTGGCCTTGAACTCAATGATCATAATGTCTCAGCACCCTCAAGTCCTGGAATTAAAGGTTTGTGCCACTACCTCGACTTTCTTTGACTTTACAAATATCCCTCCTCCACCTGTTACTTCCTAAAACTTCCTTCTCTAAGACACAATTCAAGTTTTATCTCCTTCAGTTTTATAGTTTTCCCTGTTTCAATACTCCTACTACTGTTTCTTTCAATTTTGTGTTTATTCATTTCTCTCACATACTGCATTGTAAATGTCACTGGGACATGAGATAACTCACTGTGACTAGGGCTTACAAGTTTCTAGTGGAGTCATGAATGCTTTATAAAATATGTAAGGAGCTGAGAAACATGCTTGTATAGTTTACTTTCTTCACCTGCAGAGATTCTATTATGTGAAATGGCTTAGACAATATTTTGTTTTCAGCAATTAAAAGTAGTGTACACAAGCAAGACTCTACAGTTAACCCTATCTGGATGAAACTAGAATTCTTGCAACTTGATAATTTAGGGGTTTAGAGTACAGTTATGCTGGTTAATTTTCCAAGTAGGTCTCATCCAGGTATTTCCTTAAAAATATCTCTGATTTTTTAAAAAACGGAAGCCAGCAGCTTCTATCTATATATTCAACCTAGACGTAACATTTTCAAGAATTATAGCATGGGCATGAGCTTTTCCTTCATTAGTATAGGTCCCAAACTACTATGACACTGGCTTTTGTTTGTGCAGTTACCATTACCAGAGATGATTTGTTTCTTAATATGAGTTACTATCTAATGTTCTTTTATCTTTAAATATTTGTTGTAGTTCTTCCTTTAGCAATGATCCAATGGTAAAAAACTCCTTCAGGTTTTGTATATCTGGGAATACTATCTGGATGAAGGTTACCTTATGGAAACTGCAGGTCTTTTGGCATGTGAACTCAAAATAATCATCCAAGAATCTATAGAGAGGAAAAATGAGGGTTTAGTAAAGGGTTTTCAATGTTAGGATAAGGGAACAGGTGTTTGACAACAGCAATAGTCACTAGTAATGGTTTGAACATGCAGGCACATGTGTTGGAGAAGGTGGAATTTGGAAGGCCAGAGCCCAGCTAAGTGCCACAGATAAAGGAGAGCACAGGCATTCTCAGGTGAGGGGCCTTGCAGAACTGAGAAGTTGTGGTCTTTCCAAAGGGCCAATGGTTATACCAAGTCTTTTTTTTCCCCGAGTGCTACCCTGTACACTGGTTTCTACCTCATCCTCTCTTTTTGTTCTGTAGGGTTCTTTCTTCTCCAAAACTCTCAGAAAGGATGATGATATTAAGTGGACTCCCCAAACAGGGACCTGAGGCACAGGTATATGCAGCAACATCCATAATCACATTGAGTACATGTGCTTTATTTTCTAATGTCATTTTCTGATAAAAAGCAGTTCTTCAGCTTGCTGATTCTTGCAACATGACAAGGTTTTATCAATCAGCAATTCATCACTATAAAGCTATTCATCACTGTAACAAAATACCCGAGACAGGCTACTTCTGAAATACAAGTTTATTTAGATCAGTTTTGGAGGTTAAAATTCCAAATGTAAAACTCAGAGTTCAGAGAGCAGTGGGTAAGCAGGAGGATTTTATTCTGGGATTTTAGGTGCACACTGGCCCAGTGGATTGTGTCCAAAATTGCTGACCACTGAACAAAGGAAAGGCTTCAGTCTTCATACATTTCGATAAAATGGTTGGTCTTCCACACAGAACTTGTGGACAAGCAGAAAAACAATTTGCCAAGTTGTGACAGTTTTGTATCTTACTGGCCCTGCTGAGGCATAACAGAATGTTATGGGAACAGGAGGTTACAAAATTTTACTTACAGGGACAAAAATTGCTGCTTTTATCTGTATTAGAATGAAGAATAACAGCTATTTGAGAAACAACTTTTTCTAAATCCTGCTTTATGTCAAAGGCCACTACTTGGCTGTATTACCTCATAGCAGAAAACAGTACAGGAGCACATACAGGAGCCAGAAGATTACATCTTGGATCATGAAAGAGAGCTTTTATGATATACTTTCACTAGAACTAAAGGTGTTGCAGGAGAACTGCCTTCCAAGAGCACATTCTCAATGACCTAAGAACCTCCCACTAGACCCCACCTTCTAAAGTTTCTGTTTTCTTTCATACTACCACTCTGGAGACTAAGCTTCCAACAAGTGGGCTCCTGGGACAGCACCCAATCTATTTTTAAACTATAGTAGTTGTCTTGATATCTTGCTACTACACATCATATTGATCAGCAGTGATTATGATAACATTCTTATGTGTAACTAGGAAAATGTCACAATCCAGCCACAAAATCAAACTGAAACTCCCTTAAAACACACTACCCTAAGATTTCAGAATGCTAGGAAAAACTGTCTCCATCCATTGTAAGACGCACTTTTTTTTAAACTTGCTGTTGGTCTTATATTGGGAAGGAATCTGTCAGGGGCTCATCTTCCAGAAGGGCAATGGCTAGAAGCACTTAGAGCTACAGATGGGAAGAAGCGTATATGTGAGCAATATGGTAGTTCTCAGTCAATAAAGATTCCCTTCTCCATCTTGGGATTCTGAGGATCAGCTGACATAGAAACCTAAGGTAGATTTCAAAAGGAATCGGAAAAAAATTGGAAAAAGAGTACTCCCACCATCAAAAACCCCAGTGAATATCCCTGTGAGGCAATAAGTCAAAAAACAGGGTACATTTTTAGGGTTTGATCAGTTGGATTGTGCATTTACTAGCTGGCCATATCATTTTGGCCCAGTCACACATTTCTTGGGACCTGTTTCTCCATCTGTACAATAAGGATGACTTAGTACCCTTACCCTGTCTTGTTCGGAGGAGACAGAAAGATTGTGTACATTAAGCTTAGCAACCTAAGCAAAGCCCAGTGTAAGCCCTGCTGCCTAGGGAATAAACTTCTAGTGGAATTTTGAGTGCTCATTAGGGGAAAAAAGGGAAAGTAATCCTTAATGTGAAGTTTCTTTCATTCTTTCACCATAGATCCCAGATCTGGGTTCCTGAATCATTGCCTATGTCAGCCTATCACAACTAGATGTAACTGTTAGACAACCTGGCCTTGAGATATGTATTTTTCAGAAATTCGATGCTTATTCAAGGTCTTGGGCGGGCTGTGATGGCTCTTGCTCTACCCTACTTTCATTATAATCTATTCTTCTGTTGAGTGGTCTTGTCAGCCTGTTTCGGAAGCCATAGCTTTTCTCCTACATTCTGGCCCAGAATTTGCAAGTTGACCGAGTCCTGCTACCACCTAGTTCTTGGACATGACTCAAAACCAAAGCTGAATCTATCAGTTTTCTGATACCTTTGGAGTCTTCACCTGGACAGCCTGCTCCTGGTGCCCCTTGCACTAAGCTAAGATCTAAGCAACAGAAGGTATGTGTGTTATAGGCAGATGGTGGCTAACAGCATCTATGGGAACCACATTGCATTGGTCAGATGCAGTGCCATGACTGAGCTGCTGCAGACACTCTCTAAGCAATGCCACCCAATTCATCAAGCAACTTGAAGTTGTTGCTGAAGACTGCAGGGACATAGTTCAAGGAGGGACACAAGGTGAAATAATACATCTTCACTGACAAGGCTATGTTCCTCGACTCCTGCTCCAAAAAAGGATGGCAGGTAGTCTTCGTCATGGTCCAGACTCTGCTTACTGAGAAGACATCTCCATGCACAACACGCATGAGATGAGTTTTTGCTGTGCGGAGAGAATCAGCAATTTTCCCCAGTGGCACTTTCAGGGAGGTGAGTTATCTTGGACAGATGAGGACATTTTGTCCTTCTGACAAAAATGGGATCAGAGAAACCATGTCTAGGAATGCTGACCTCAGTCACAACGCTATACCCTACAAGATGAAAGAGACTTTTAATACATTTAGGCTTTATTCAGGGGTTTAGAGCCAGAGGCATACAGGCTGTCACCTCAATAATGAACCAACCTGATCATATCAAGGCCATGAAGCATAAGAGACACTTGGACAAGTGTAAGCCCACCAAGGTCCTTTCCTCACAGCACCTGTGCAGTGATGATCTCTGGGATATATACTGCAGGAGTACCATCAGAGCTTGTCCACTATCATAAAGTGGTTAGATTTGCACACTAGCTAAAAAATTACCATGTTAGGAGACTGATGAGGGAAGCTTTCAGAAAAGATTTAGAGCAGGGTGATGGCTACTTAGCCCTAGTCTTCCTCTAACCATGCTATCCTTGTTTAAAACAGGTTTTACAGCACAAGTTATAACTCTTTTATCTTTTTTTCTGTGTAGATAAAAAATATTGCAGCTGCCTCCCACTACAGGCAGAATTTAGGCATGCATGGCTCCATATCCCATTCACTGGTCATCTCAAAATACACAGACATTTAGGGAAGTCAGAACCCACAGCTCACAGTCTCATGATTTGCCACCACCTCAATCTTCTAGCACCCCCCAAGATGGATAAGTGGTCTTGTCCCATGTTTACAAGGGATCACAGATGAGATGTTTTATAGAACAAGGAATGAGGCTACTGGACACATGGACTTTTTCCTCCCATGGCACAGCCACAAACAGGCCTGCCTTTCCCCTTGTAGAAACAGGTGAAAAACATCCTTGTTTTCAGTCTGGGGAAGATAATGACTCTAAAGAGAGACACTTTCCCTGGTGCTTTGCTTCTTCTCTATTCCAGTACATTGCCAGGTGTCAAGCGAGAGCAAAGTAAGTCTCCTGTCTTCTGCAAGATCTTGATTGCTTCTGGCTCAATTTATTAGTCATTCATCAGTTTCCTACTAGCAGAAATGTATTATTTGTAGATGATAATAGGAAGTTTGTTTTGCAAAAACGTTTTACCCAAAATGATTTTTATGTTAAGGCTTTATGTGTTCTGAATCTGCAATCTCCTTGCCCTGCAGAACAGTGGTAGCAACCTTTATTTCATATTTGCCTGGTAAATGCAATAATTCTGGAACTTTTCTACACAGAGGCTCTAAATTGCATGTTTTTCTGTTACAGAGCAATTATTATTACAAAAAAGTAACTCAGGAAAAATTATTCCTACTTAAATGCAAATATCATGATTGGGCTCCCAGACTGCCATCTGAGGCAGCAGAACAGGTCCAGCAGCCCAGGTCTTTCCCTCTCAGTCTACACTCTACTCGAGACCATGTCTCCAGGATAAAGGTATCTCTGAGACAGCCTGTCAACCTTTTAGCTCCTTGTCATTCCAGATGCCTTTGCGGCCAATTCCTGGTTTCAGCATTGGATTCAGTGTATCTTTAGTTCCTGTAAGTGAATACAGTCAGAGCACTTACCTCCTTATGTGTCTCCTGAGATCTTGGTCCTGACACTGCCTGTTTGCCATGAAAACTGGGTTGCAATTGTCATATAGATGTGATTAAAAAAAAAAACTATGCTTGAATTTTTAAAAATTTATTACAATAAAAGATACATTGCCATTAAACTCCTTCAAAATCCTTCCCTACCCCACACTTACCATTCTTGGCAATATCTTTTACTATAACTAGGTTTTCAATTTTTTTTTTAATTCATCATTTTTTTAATACCCATTGTATGTTATTTCTAATTGTTAAGAAAAGGACGTTCATTTCTTATCAGTGCCTGAGGCAGAAACAGTCACATTTATTCTTGATTTAATGGGTTACATGCTTCTTAAAATTTCTCCTTTTTGAGGAGGGCTATGTATTCACTTTTTATTTTTTGAGGCAGGGTCTGTGTACTTCAGGCTGGCTTTAAACTCACTATGTGCCCAGGTTTGGTTTTGAACTCATGATTATCCTGCCTCAGCCTCTTGAATGCTGGGATTACAAGTGTCCACTGTCATGCCTAGCTAAATTAAAAAAAAAAATATTAGTACATGTCTGCAGTATATAACGATTATAATCTCATGAGGCATTGGCACATGTACATAGCACATCCCCTTCCCCTGTAGTGGTTGTATCTTAATTTAGATTGCATAACAGAATACCAGAGAGTAGGTAGCTTAAAATACACATCTGCTTCTCCTAATTCTGAAACTAACAGTCTGAAATCAGGATGCCAATATGGTTAGGTTCTTGGGGTGGCTTCTCTGCTTGGCTTACAAATGACTGTCTTAATACATTCCAATATGGCAGAGAGAGAAAGCATTTTGGTCTCTTCTGCTTATGAGGCCATTAATCCTACCATTGCCTCACCTAACCTAACCTCCCAACCTAACCTCCAAAAGCTATCATACTGGGCCTTCAATACAAGAATTTGGGTTGGGGGAGACACAGTCTGACAGCAGATTAAATCAGTTGTCATTACCACTTCGTAGATTTGCATTTTAGGTACTGAGAAGTGAACATAGGGTTTTTGTACTAAGCAACATTCTCAGCCCTTTTTATTTTGTTACAATTCTATGGCAATAAATTTTGTAATTCCCACTTTAAAAAAAAACCTTTTTCTTTACAGACAACATGGGGGTTTATGGAGAAAATTCCATGGAATCTGCAAATAAAACAAAAACAAGAAATACTAGTTTCCAGGATAGGAAATCAATATATAATTATACTTCTGTGTACTGACAAAGAACTGGAAATCAATATTTTATAAAGACTATTCTTTATAAGAACATCATCCATAAAATTAAAGACTGACATACCGTATGTCAAGGGTACAGATTTGGAATCAGGTAATACTAATACAATTGTACCATGGTACAATTTTAGAAGTTAGTCTATAGAATGATAAACATTTACCTCATTTTAATACAGACAATGTACTTCTAGTTATTAACTAGTACAAGATTGCTAATTACAACTTTGTTATAACCCTCTACCGGAAATGATCCAAAAGTCCATTAAATGCATAGAATAACACATTATAACATATCCATATCAAAAAAAAAAAACACTATCTAGTAATAGAGAACACAAAAACTCATACATGCAACATGGATGAAGCTCTGAATGATGATGGATAAAAGCCGGGCATGGTGGCGCATGCCTATAATCTCAGCACACAGAGGCTGAGGTTAGGAGGATTGCTGAGTTCAAGGCCAGCCTGGGCTACACAGTGAATTCAAGGCCAGTCTGAACTGCACAGTGAAACCCTATCTCTTAAAAAAAAAAAAGAGTAAATATTTTATGATGTCATTTATATAAAATCCTAGGAAAAGCAAACTAGTTTATACTGACAGTAAATCACTGATCATGTAGAAGAGGAGCCAGGGAAGATAGGAATTCCATATGGGTGGGTATACAAGGTAACTTTTCAGATGATGAATATATTATCATACTTATGGTGGCTTCATGGGTTTCTACATATGTTAAGACATTTTTTTAAGTCTGTAATTTATATCAATTATATCTCAATATGCCATAAAAAATGGTTCCACGTAAAAATGTAGATCTTCTAGTCCTCTTTTTCTGAGACTTTTCTTTTGGGAGGGGAGCGGGGATACCAGTGATCAAGCTCGTGATCTTGAGCTTGCCAGGCAGGTGCTGCGCTGCTGAGCTATATCCCAGGCCCCTCCTAGTCCTCTTGAAAAACCAGCTTGGGTAAATATATTGATCTCCACTATAATTCTCTTCATCCTCTAGGAAAACCATTAGTGAAGGACATTTCTACAGGAGACACAGTCTTTTATCTCTGGACTATAATATCTCTTCTCTGGCTCCCCTTTCCTGCCAATGCAGCAGTGGCCTTGAAGTGAACAGCCCAAGCAGGCTATGGGAATCCAAAAAACTTAGATTATATGCTGTCATAGGTAATTCAGTGTGGCCATAGGTAATTCATAAGTTGAATGGTCCTGAGTATATCTGCAAACCCTTATCTCTCAGAGCTATGGTGACTGGACTAGAATATTTGTGGAAGCACCATTATGTGGGGTAAAACCCTACAGCTTGCTTACATCATCCCCAGCTATTATTCACATACTATTTCAGTTCCAATTATAATTATGCTTAAACAACTTGTGATTTGCCTCCAGGGAATAGGAGAAAGGCCACTGAAGTGTGTGCTCACTGAGAATACTGGAGTTATACAATTCATACTTGCTAAGTGGCAGAGGTGAGGAACCTTCAACCAAAGTACTGGCATTGATATAATCAGGGCCTTGGATGAAATCAGAATGTGCAATGCAGTCCTGAGAATGTTCCACATAAGTACAAGGAATCTTAAGTGCTGATGTCCAGATCTGAGATTTAACATCTGGCTGATGGTTTCTCACAATGTTTCACCCCAATGTCCACCCTTATGCTGAATACCAGACAGCGCATCTTCCATACTCCTAAGGCCCTTCTCAGTGGGAAATGAGTAAAGGTCACCATTGGATACTTTTTTTAGTGACTGCACTTTCCTCCTGTGCATTGATTTCTCCAATGCTTAATGAAGCCACACTTGAACCTAAATAATGTTTCACATTTTTTAGTATGGATTCTCTTTCTAAAGAAATATGGATTAAGGCTGGATGCTTCCTCATATTTCTTGTACTCATAAGGCCTTGCTGATATGAACTCCGTTGTAAATGAAGTTGGAGCATTGGCTAAAAAAGTATTCATATTCAACTCACTCATCTAACAGATGTGAACTCTCTGATGTACAATAAGGCTAGAGCATTGGCAAAACAATTTCACACATTCAGTGTACTCATAAGTCCTATTCCCAGTGGGCATTCTCTGGTGCCCAACAAGTGTGATTTTTATAGTTAAAGAATGTTCTAAAGTTGCTACATTCATAAAATTTTGAACTCTCTAAACACATTTATATAAAAAAATTTTGTACATCTGTCACATAATCTCTCCAATGTGAATATTCTGGTGCTGGATCAATTATATATGAATGCTTAGCCATATTCTCCAGTGTCCTTTCTCCAGTGTAGAAGTATGTGTTGGCTGCTGTAGGTTTTTTCACATAGGCTGCATGCATAAGGCCTTACTTCAGTGTTGTGTTTTATGATAAATGAGGACAGTGCTTCTGCTGTAGGCTTTCTCAGATTTTGTTCAATTCAGGTGGCCTTTATCCAATGTGAAATTTCTTATGCTGAACAAGGTGAGATCTCCTGCTATAGTTTTTACCACATTCATTACACTGATAAGGCCTTGTTCCTCTGTGAATTCTCCGGTGTACAAAGAGTCCAGAGCTTTGTTTGAAGAATTTTCCACATATGCTGCACTCATAAGGCCTTTCTTCACTATGAATTCTCTGGTGCTGAACAAGTCCATCTTTACGGCTGAAAGCTTTTCCACATTCACTGCATTCATAAGGTTTTGCTCCAGTGTGAACTCGCTGGTGTAAATTGAGGCTTGATCTATGGCTAAAACATTTCCCACATTCAGTGCACTCATACGGCTTTTCACCAGTATGAACTCTCTGGTGTGAAATAAGGCTGGAGCTTTCTCTAAAGAACTTCCCACATTCAGTGCATTCATAAGGCTTTTCTCCAGTGTGGATTCTCTGGTGCCGAACTAGTATCACTCTGCTTCTAAAGAACTTCCCACACTCAGTGCACTCATAAGGCTTTTCTCCAGTGTGGATTCTCTGGTGCCGAACAAGTTTGTTTTTGATTCTGAATGCTTTCCCACATTCACTGCATGCATAAGGTTTTTCTCCAGTATGAACCCTCATATGTGCAGTAAGGTAAGAGCTCTGAATAAATGATTTCCCACATTCACTGCATTCATAAGGCTTTTCACCTGTGTGAAGTTTATGGTGTCGAACCAGTGTTACTTTACTCCTAAAGAATTTCCCACATTCATTGCACTGATAAGGTTTTGCTTCAGTGTGAACTCTCTGGTGTTCAATAAAGACAGAACTCTGTCTAAAGAATTTACCACATTTGGTACATTCAAAAGGCCTTTCTCCAGTGTGGATTCTCTGGTGCTGAACAAGCCTGGATTTGCATCTGAAGGCTTTTCCACATTCGCTACACTGATAAGGTTTTATAGTAGACTGAACCCACTGGTGTAGAATGAGGCTGGAGCTTTGGCTAAAGAACTTCCCATGTTCGTCATACTCACATGGTTTTTCACCAGTATGTACTCTCGGATGTGCAATAAGGACAGAGTCTGGTCTAAGGATATTTCCACTTTCCATCAATTCTCTGTGGATTCTCTGGTGCCAAACAAGTGCAATTTTGTTACTGAAGAATTTCCCACATTCATTGCACTCATAAAGTCTTTCTTTAGTTTGAAAGTCTGTGCTGTAGCCAGTGCTTGTATGTGGATTTTGTTCATTACTCCCAGCTTGGTATGGGAGATGGCCTGAACTGCCCAGGAGATCCTCTTCATCATCTACGCACATAAAGGAACTCAATGAGGTGTGTGCGCTAGAGCTGTTAACAATCACAGCTGTCTCCTCACACCTCTCAACATCTTTCTCTTCAATGTGCTGCTCTTGAATGTGCTGCTGAAGGACATCTGTAAAAAACCACAGTTGTCTTCCACAGGCCTCACATGTATGAAGCTTCTGCCCAGGGTGTATTTCTTGATGCTCAGCCAGAAACACAATGTTCTTCATCACTGGGCCACACACCTCACAAGGGTAGACTTTCTGGGTAGCAGTACCTGCATTCAGAGCCCTGACTTGTGACCCTCCTTGAGAAGATGCCTCCTCAACTTCCATTGGAAACAAACAACCTGAAGGCAGAAAATGTTACTGATATATATGGAGATTGCAATTTGTGTGAAAGGGGTGAGCCCATCACAAAAACATGTCTTACACAACCAAAATGAATACACAGGATTCTTGGGAGACCATGGGAGCTGAACTCAGCAAGAGAAAAGGCCTGCTATACTGAGCAAGGTAACATCATAACATGAGGTCTGGACAAAATTACCTAAGAATAAGATGCTGCACAGAAAAAGTAGGCTGTGCCTCTCACTCATGTCTGTTTTGAAATGTGCACATCTCATAACACATTGTATGTAGCTTAGTGGGGCTGATCACTGCAGAGGTAATGATAGAGAATGATGGATGCAACCTAAAAGCCAGAAAGATGTGGCTAGCCAAGGTCAGAAGTCACTGTAGAAATGACACAAAGGGGAAGGGCATTAAGAATAGGACTTGAAGGAATGAAATGAGTCATGGTCCCATCCTAGGTATGAAAATAGCAATGGGCAATAGAGGGGTATCTGATACCACTAGAACTCAGTTTTAATGCCAAGGCATCATTCACTTCTGACTTACCAGAGCCAGTACCCCTCAAGATGGCTGGAGTGAAGTCAGCTGTGTCAGGCACCCAGGTCTGTTTCCCCACCTCCAGCTGAACAACATGAATCCGGGAAGATATAAGTCCTAAGTGAAAGACATGGTAAGACATGGCAAGTGAGGAAACAACAGTAGTGCATGGTATTTCCATTGCCCCACTGACCACAGTTAATACAAAAAGTACCAAAGAGGAACATCTTATAAGAACCAGAATAATGATGTCAAAACTAGAGACCACACTGGTACTGGCAATTCCTTGCATCAAGTAACAGGAAATGTCAGTAGGAGGGAGGTAGGCAAAATATGGAAGAAAGAGGTATGATGCTGGACAGTGACTCTTCAAATAAGGTCATACTAGGCAGGAGCCACTGGGTTCACTACAAGAATCCTGTCCCCATATCTTTTCTTGCAAGGTTTCCAGCCCTAGGTGATAGGGTGGTACAGAAAGAGAACAGAGAGATTTTGCCAAGCTGTGGCACACTCAGCACCTACCCAAGAAAACTTAAAGGAAGCAGTGTCTACAGGGGGCTATGCGAAGCAAACAGAATCAGAAATAAAGAGGAAGGAAAGAGCCAGCCACGATGGGGGAAAGTGAGAGGGACTTACCCAGTGAGGCCACAAGGGCAATATTCTCCAGCATCACATCCAAGTACAGAAGTCTCTGTGTCTCATCAAGAAGCTTCCACTCTTCCCAGGAAAAGTCCACAGCCACATCCCCAAAGGTCACACTGCCCTACATGACAGAGAGCAGGGTCCCTGAGCAGCCTCTTTCCTTAGGAATATCAGTCTAAGTCTTGCTTCCCCTTCTCTCCAGCTCACTACACAGAAGATAACAAGGCTGGATGCCACTGCTGCTCTCTATCCTCATACTATTGATCTCTGTATCACTTGTAACCATTAAGACGTGTGTAGATAAATGCCATCGAAGCTTTGAGCCTCAAACAAAGGACCCCATCCGCGCTCTTCTCACAGTAAATTTCTCTGGGCTCCAAATTCATACCTCCCTATACAAACACAAGCTCATTTTTCCCCCTAGAGCTCCTAGGGCCAAGTACTTTGGACCATTATTTCATGTTGTCTTCCTTGCATTTCTTATCTCCTACTACCACTGCCAACCCCATTGCTCCCTATATGCAACTTCTCACCTTTCCACTTTCCACTATGCACTCCAGAGTGCTTAGGACATGCAACCTTGACTCTACCCTGCCACAAACCTCTGATGGCTCAAAGTCCCAAGGGAAGCCTGGTGCCCTCCTTAAAGACCTTCTCTACCTTGCCCTACTTTTTATTTTAACCTCATCACTCAGAACCATGAACAGGTAGGTAGCAGACACCTTAAATCCTCTTCCACTGTTGAGGTGCATGTGCTGTCCCCTCACCCATCTCAACCATCCCTTTCCATCAAAGTCTTATTCAATGCCTGGCTCCACTTGTCCCCTGCCATTCACTGACTGACTCTCTCCCATTTAACCATGTATGTCAGACATGAGCCTGGGTAAAAGCTCTCCAGGCTCTGACACAGGTCACCACAAAAGTCTGATGAACCTTTAAAGGGTAGAATAAGCACAGGCCCTGGTCCTACTGTTAATTCACTTCTATTAATGTTATATTTCTACAACCATCTCATGACATTCTCCTTGGAAGCCTTGTCCCATTATCAGATCCACCTTCTGCCTCCTACTCTCCCTCAATGCTGGTTATAATGCTTACCAACTCCATTTAGGAGCCCAAAAAAGGGACCCAGTCCTTCAACCTTGCCATCACATTCCATGGCTGTTATAGTTTGAATATTAAACGTCCTCAAAAGCTAATGTATTGCAGCTTGGTCTCCAGCTGATGGCACTACTAGATGATGGATCCTATAGAACATGGTACCTAAGTGAAGGAAACTAGGGTATTGGGGGCATGCCCTTGAAAAATATAATAGGATCTTGATACCTTTCTCTCTCTTCACTATTTGGCTGCCATTAAGTGAGCAGCTTTACTCCATGATTCACTTCCCACCATGATGCCCTGCCTTACCACACAGCCCAAAACAATGAGGGCAAACTGCCATGGACTAAAACTTCCAAAACTGTGAGCCTAAATAAATCTTTCTTCCTTTGAAGTTCTTTTATCAGGTATTTTTTTCACTATGAAAAAAAGCTACTAACATTGCGCATTAGTGGTTTTGCCACGACCACCTGAAGATTCCCTCTCATATTTAGTGTCTCACAATCTACCCTGGTCTACACACTTTATAGTGTCTGTAGCTGAACATCCTGAACTCCAGACCTGTTTGTTGTTGAGCTATCCACTCAGTACTTCTTCTACTTGAAAGTCTCTGGAACATCTCTGACTCAACATATCCAAAACCTAATTCCTGATGTTCTCCTGAAATTCACTCCCACATGGGGCTGGGGATATAGATCAGTGGCACAGCACCTGCCTGGCAAGCCTAAGGTCCTAGAGTTTGATTCCCAGTACTCCCCGTCAAAAAAGAAAAAAAAAGAAATTCATTTCCACAACTGACTCCCTCCCTTGATAAATATCATGTTATATCTGACCCTTCACATCAGAAAGTACAGTCAGAAAAACAAATCCAGAAGTCATAAGATTCCCAAGATTCCCTACTTCCATGGCTACCACTCCCACTTGGCCAAAATAAATATTCATCTAGACTACTGCAGTAACCTCCTCCATTGCACCTAATATCTAAACTCCACTTTGCAGCCAAGGGAAATCTGCTAATCCTTCATTCAGGTTATCTCCAACTTCTAAATGTTCCTTGGCAAGCAGGCATGTTGGCACACACCTGTAATCCCAGCACTCAGGAGGCTGAAGCAAGAGGATCGCCATGGTTCAAGGCCAGCTTGGGCTACATAATGAGACTGTCTCACAAAACCAAATCAAACCAGAAATGTTTCTTGGCTTATAACATGAAGAAAACTGACACATATGTTCAGCCTGCTGTCTGGGTCTTCCTCCATATGCTCTGTTCCAAAACATAATGGAGACCTTCAGTTTCTAAATATTTCCAGCTCTGTTTCCCCTACATATACCTGCACATATTGGCCCCTTGTGTTTCTAATACCATCTGGGCGGCATTCCAGAGGCTGCCAGAAATGATGATTTCTCCATAGAACCCTCAGTCTAGATTTGAAACCCCGAGCCTGAGGGAAACCTCAGAAACCCTAGACAACATGGCCAGGGCCTTAGTCAGTACACAGCTCCAGGACACTGTAATTAAAAACCATATGGTTGGGAGATAAAGAGGCCATGAGTCTGAGACACCTTCTACTCACCTGTGCATGGTTAGTAAGCACTTCTGCACCCATAGGTACCTGTGAAAAGAATAAGACTGTGGGCAATGGGCATCCATGGTGGGGTCTTGAGGGTTCATCCAACCCCTCCAACCTGCTCTGGAGCAAGGTGACATTAAGGACTAACTTATGGGCCTCATTTATCATAATGGCCTTTCATCAGCTATCTGGTGGTGGATGGCTTAACTTCCCTAGGCCTCAATGCTTCTGCTAAATGAGGACAGTGACAAAATCAACTTCTTAGAACTGATGCTGGAATCAAACACATTAGTACATATCAAATGCTAAGTATATGCTATCTCTATCTATACAACTAATCTTTTCTAGTTAAACTATAACCACATTCATGATCTGGACAAGTCTCAGAAAACCAGTCTGATAATATCAAATAAAGTTCAAAATATACAAATATAACTACTATGCAGTTATGAGTTATATTCACATATGATAAACAACAGAAAGTAAACCAAGGGAAACACAAAATTTAGAATGGATGATTAACTTTTACACAGGGAAGACCACCTGAAGTTTCAATATTGATAGTCTTATTTCTCATGGTGGGTACTGGGTTCAAGATTCTTTATGGTTTTTTATATTTTACCTGTATATTATAAATATAACTTGATGTTGAAGGAATCCAAACACTGCCATCCTAATCTAAGCACAGACTGCTTTAAATCTGTTTGTCCTACAATGCTTTTACACTTGCCGCAAATGTATCATCATGGGTCAGTAAGATCCAGTAAGCACAGCTCCACCCTATAATTCCCAATCAGTTTTCAGTCTTGCTCTTGAAAAATAACACCTAACTCTTTGTATGTCCTCAAGCCCAGGCCTGGGAAGACTGCCACAACTCCTTGGTACGGAACTCTTCCCTTCAAAGCCTCACTGTGACTTTTCCCTTCCACAGTTCCCCTTTTTTATGCTCGAGACCCTATAAAGACTTTAAAAAGCCTGTATGAGAGATGGTCTGGTCTCTAATGCCACAGCAGTTTCTCTCTGTTCTAAAATGAACCTGTCCTGCTGAATTTGTATCCCTGCTTCTTTTCCTAACAGGTATGATTTCAATATAAATTAAAATAATCACAAAACAGAACTCTCTCAGATAATAATTAAACATCACTGTATACAAGCATATAGAAGTTTTTGTGGGTATGCCTTTAATTTAGGTATTTTACTTGCCAAATTTTTGCTAATTATCGATATGCATACATGTAGAATGAATTTCTTACTGTTGAAAAGCTTCACTAAACTTAGGTCTGCTATTTTTTTATTTTTTATTTTTTTTGTTTGGTTTTTGGTGCTGGGGATCAAACTCATGACCTCATGCTTGCCAGGCAGGCACTTATTGCCACTGAACTAAATCCCCAGCCCATTAGCTCTGTTCTTTGTGTAAATCCCAGATTCCCTTAAAAAATTTACTGTAGGAAACTTGCAATTGTAAATTCTGGGTCTTGAGACATATTTAAATCTTCTCCCAGCCTCTGACTAGTTTTACAACTCATTAAATGCCTTTCTCAGTGATCTGGGATCCACAGCTTTCAAACACAAACTGGGAAGAAAAAGCAGTCTCTGTGGATGGGTGGAAGTTTTTAATGGATGTCAATTAGCAAACACTTATGGCTTAAGCAGGAAAAACATCTACAAAACTACAGATCCCACTGATCAACCTCCCCATCTAATCTGCTACAGTACTTTTCCACTAGCCCACCTCAGTGATTAAAAAATCTTCCCACCTTTGTTTCAACAATGTTCAGCTTAG
Source organism: Hydrochoerus hydrochaeris (assembly GCA_004027455.1). NCBI lineage: Eukaryota > Metazoa > Chordata > Mammalia > Rodentia > Hydrochaeridae > Hydrochoerus > Hydrochoerus hydrochaeris. The sequence continues at coordinate 42,631 of PVLA01004835.1, forward strand.
TACCTCTCCTATTGCAAAATTCTCAAAAGTTTTCTTGGCCTCTTCCCACTTATTCCAGTAACATTTTTACTTTGGCTCTCTTCTACTGACAGGCAGATATCACCACAGGAACAAACCCCTGGGCCTGCTACTCACATTAAAAGTACTGCATGAGAAACCTGTCCTGAGACTCAGTAGAGAAAACAGGCTCATGACTCCTGAGGAGGTATCTCCATAAATCAAGTAGGTCCCAAAGACTTCTGGATTAAAGGACAATCTCAAAAGTGCTCTTTTAAATCCTACTTTTCTATCCCTCCTTCACCTCTCACTCTCAAATCCAAAGGCAAATGCTTGTTCTCCTTAATGTCATGGTTTCTCATTTTAGGGTGATTGGGGGGGGGGTTCCCCTGGGCATTTCATATTCAAGTGGCTATTCAGCCATACTTTATGTTATCCTTGGGACCTGTGAGAACCTCAAACCAAGGTGCCCACTGGCTTTTAATTTTTTTCTCTCCTTTTCTATCCTAAAACTCACTTCCTTCTTCCTCTTCCTAGTAGGCTTTCATCTTTAATGCTAATTTGGGGGAAAAGAGAGCAAGCAGAGTAGTGGTATTACTTAAAATGAGGGTCAAAGAGATGTTCTCTTGTTTAAGTTTCTGTAAATTAAAAAAAAAAAATCTCTCCTGCTTTCCACTGCTTCTCGGTAGAAAGCATAGATGCAGTCCCCAAGTGGGGAGCATAGAGGCTGGGAATTCCCTGCAAATAAACCTAAAACAGTCATAACACAGAGGAAAGGGCCCCTCTACTGAGGTCCCAGCTAAGCCACCAAGTCACAGGAGAGGGCTGCACAGAGCTCCTACTATGGTTTGTGTCTGGATGTCCCCCTAAAGCCTCATGCTGTTATGGTGGGGTGGTTCTTGGAAGGGGCAGAATATAGAGTTTCTGATGGTTTTCTTGTCTAGTGCTAGAATTGGGAGTATGAGTGCTACACCCACCCTAGAGTGGGTAGCCTGCATACACTAACTATAAGGGAATGAAAAGAGGCTTGCTCTTCTCTTTTGTTCTTGCTTCTTTTGCTGTCTTCTACCCACCAAGAACTGTTACCCCTCTGCTACATCACTCTGCCTTGGAGCTAGCTGATTATGAACTGAAACAACCATAAACTGTGAGCTAAATAAACCTTTGCTCATTTAATTTTGAGTGTTGGATATTTTGTCTCAACAATGAGAGAAAAATAATAACACAGGTCCCAACAGTAATGTGTGATCAGCCTGGTGGGAGAGCAGGTTGTGCTTCTGTGTGTTGTGCAGGTATGTAGATGTTATCAGGAAAAAAAGGTAGATCATGTCTGGACCACTGGGTCACCAACTATGGCACTGGTCACAGTGTACCTGTTTCCCCTCTCTTCCTACCCAATACCAGCAGCTCTAAACCTTGTGGGGAAGGAGGAAGTGCCCACTTGCCCGCCACCAAGCCCTGCCCAGAGATGCACCCTAGAGACATGTGTGTTGCCACACCCTCCAACCTTTCCAAGAAAGCTCATTTTCAACCAGCATGGGCTATCCACAGCACCACTGCCACCATTTCCTGGAGCCATCTGCTCTAGACCTGCCACTCCCCACAGTACTCTGGGACCTCCACAGGTCACATCTTTAGTGGTGGCTAGTTCCCTCCCTCCACCTTCTTTCTTCTTGTCTTGTTCTTTTACCTTGACTTCTAGTTTATCTTCCTATCTAAACTAGTTTATGCTTTTTAGTTACTATAGACAGGGGTATCTCCAGACTTAACTCCTCATGAGTTCTTTACATATGTTGTAGGGGTGGCCCTGTGGTGACTTTCCAAGGAAAACCCAAAACTCTGACTTTGTTCTTACCTTTCTATCTCACTGTGATAGACCTCAGCACATTTGCACACTGTCTTGGTTACTTTTCTCTTGTTGCAGAGACAAAATATTTGATGCCCAAAATGAAGAAAGCAAAAGAAGCTTATAGTTTTTGGAGATTTCAGTCTACACTCAGCTGGTTCCAAGGCAGGGTGCCATAGCTAAGCGGCAGCTGTTCATGGCAGTCACTAGTGACAAGAGCAAAAAGAGCAAAAGGGAAAAACAGGCCTCCTTCCCTCCTTTAGACTGTATACCAGCTACCTGCCCCTGGGCAGGTGCAGCAAACACAAATGATAGACTTAGCCACCTTCAAAAGGCCTGTCCCTCATGACCACAAGAGACTTGGGTAGATATTTAAACACAAACCATAGGGGCTGGGGATTTAGCTCAGTGGGGCACCTGACTTGCAAGCACACGGTCATGAGTTCGATCCCTGTTATCCAGAAATGCCTGGAAATAGCTATATGCCAGGGGTAAAGATGCTTGTTTTTCGCTAGGTGTAACAATGGGACTACGTGGGGCTGTGCGATCTGGGAAACACTGGGGCAAGCATCATTGCTTGACCCCAAAGAGAGCCTAAAAGAATCCTGTGTTTGCTTTTTCTTCTTCACCTCTTTTCTCTTTATTTTAAAGAGAGTAAAACAAAAGAGGAAAGATCTAAGCAGATCAGAACAGAACAATGTAAGCAACACAGCACTTCACAAGACAACTGGATATTAACAGTAGCTATCATAATGTCTCTTTCTTTGAAATAGTTGAACCTAGCTTTACACACAATGTCATATCTGTCCATTTCTTCTGTTATTGAACCTATGAGAGTAGAGGTTTTTGAAATAGGTGTTGATGATCTTCTGTATTTCCACAGAGTCGGTAGTGATTTTACCTTTTTCATTCCGCATTGCATGAATTTGAGTCTTTCCTTTTTTTAATTAGGTTGGCTAGGGGCTTATCAATTTTATTTAATCTTTCAAAGAACCAACTCTTTGATTCATTGATTCTTCGTATTGTTTTCTTAGTCTCTATTGCATTAATTTCTGCTCTGCTGTTTGTAATTTCCTGCCTTCTTTTGGCTTTGGGCTTGGCTTGCTCTTCTTTTTCTAGATGTTTGAGGTATAGTATCACATTGTTTATTTGTGTTCGTTCTGTTTTCCTAATGTGGGAACTCAGTGCAAAAAATTTTCCTGAGTACTGCTTTCATTGCATCCCACAGACTCTGGTTAAGTTGCATTTGTATTTTCATTTGCTTGTAGATATTAATTTCTTCTTTAATTTCCTCTGTAACCCATTGATTGCTCAAGAGTGCATTATTCAATTTCCATGTGTTTGTGGTTTTTTTTCAGTTTTATCAGTAATTTCCAGTTTCATGGCACTATGATTCTATAACATGCATGGGATAATTTCAATTCTTTTGCATTTACTTAAATATGTTTTGTGGGCTAGTATATGGTCTATTTTAGAAAATGTCCTATGTACTGCTCAGAAGAATGTATATTCTGATGTTGTTGGATGGAACACTCTGTAAATGTCTATCAAATCCATTTATTCACAGGTGTGATTCAGTTCTGATATTTTCAGGTGTGATTCAGTTCTGATATTATTTTGCTGATTTTCTGTCTAGTTGATCTATCCCTTTGTGCCAATGGTGTGCTAAGGTCTCCTGTTATAATTGTGTTACTATTTGGTTTTTCATTTCTGTTAATACTTTCTTTGTATAGCTGGGTGCTCTGGAATTTGGTGCATATATATTTAAGATTGTTATCTCTGCTTCTTGAAGTTTTCCCCTAACTAGTATGTATGACCTTCTTTATCTCTTCGGACCATTCTTGGTTTGAAGTTCACATGGTCTGCAAACAGAATAGTTACCCCTACTTTTTTTTTGAGTTCCTGTTGCATGGAGCATTGTTTTCCATCCTTGGACTTTCAGTCTATGAGTTTCCTTTTGGGTTAGATGGGTTTCTTGTAGATAGCATATGGTTGGACATTGTTTCTTGATCCATTCTGCCACTGTTTCTTTTAATTGGTGAATTGAGGCCATTTACATTAATGGTTATAACTGTCATATATTGGTTTATTGTTGACATGTTATCTTTCTGATGTTGTATCTTTAACTTTCCCTTCTGTTTAATTGTCTGTCTTGCTTAGTGGTTTTTTCCTATGTGTATCTAGAATATCTTTCAGTATTCTTTGTAGGGTTGGTTTGGTGATAAAGTTCTTCATCTGTTCTTTATCATGGAAGTATCTTATTTCTCTACCCATTTTGAAGGACAGTTTTGCAGGGTACATCAGTCTGGATTGGAAGTCGTTTTCCTTTAGGATCTGAAACATTTCACTCCATGCTGTTCTTGACTTCATTGTTTGTGTTGAGAAGTCTGCTGTGATTCTGATAGATTTTCCTTTTAGGTGATCTTTCTTTTCTAACAGCTTTTAATATTCTGTCCTTATGTTAGATTTCTGGTATGGTGATTATTACATGTCTAGGTGTAGTTTTGTTTTGGTTATGGCTATTTGGAGTTCTATATGTTTCACTAATCTGTATGTCAGTTTCCATTCTCATGTTTGGGAAGTTTTCAGCTATTACTTTTGTAAATAGCCTCTTGATATCATTTGTGTTGTCCCCTTCTTTTTCATTTATCCTTATTAATCTTATGTTGTTTTTCTTTGCATCATCTTGCAGCTGTTGAATTGTTATTTCCTGGTTTCTTGTTATTTTTAGAAGATCTTTCCTTTCCTGTTCACTAGCTGCAATCTTGTCTTCAAGGTCTGAGATTCTATCTTCACTTTCATTGAGGTGGTTTTTGTAACTTTCAATAGAATTTTTGGTTTCCTGTATATCTCTTTGAATCTACCTCATGTATTCTGTTTTTTCTTAAACTCCTCATTCAGGGATTCTATTGTTTTGCTTTGTTCCTCTAATTTTTTAGCTGTGTCTTCCTTAGATGCATTCAGTATTTCTTTCACTACTTTTATCATTTCTTATCTGGGAGATTATTTCTAATTTGAGTTCCTCACAGCATCCCGTACTTGCTTATTTCAGCTGATATCATTTCAGGCATTTCAGGTGTATGGCTAGTATTTTCTTCTACAAACATGACTCCTGTGCTTTGTTAGGATGGGCTGGAGGTTTGAGATTGCATTTTGTTCTTTTGTTTTGTCATTTTCCTATATTTCCGTGTTTCCAGTGATGTTCCAAAGCTTTCCCTGGATGTGTTGGAAATCACCTCCTGCGCCCTCCACTATTGGGACTCACTTGGCTCTGGCTCCCCTTGCACAGTAGGCCTGGCTCCCATGGTTGAATGAAGGTTGCTGGGCACAGTCCACTCAAGCCCGCCAAACCTCTGGAGCCTAGTCCAGTGTCCTAGGGGGCTAAGCGGGCACTCAGCCACCAGGGTTGATGGTCCCAAACTGTTCCAAATTCACCTCTTTTCTAAAGTTGGATTTTTTTTTTTTTTTTTAAAGACAAGGTCTCACTGTATAGTTCAGGGTGGCCTTGATCTTGCTATGTAACCCAGACCGGCCTCAAATTCTTAGCAATCCTTCTCTCAGCCTCCCAAGTGCTGGGATCATAGGTGTGCACTACCTGCCCAGCAGCCACATCTTAATAAAGATGCATGCATATTAAAACATTATGAATAATTCAACATCTACCTCCAAAAGTCACTCCCAGGTTGTATTTCACAAAACTGAAACTGTTTAATAAGAAAAAAAGTTGTTTTTCACTCTGTATTTCTCTAAATGCAAGTTAAAGAGTAAAAAGATAAAGCCTTAAACATGGTTTTATAACAAAGAGGGAAAACAGACAAAAATCACATTTGGAAATCTGCAACTCTCATTTCCATTTTCTGCCACTTCTTTGATTTAACCAGAGTATTAAAAATATATGTCTTAAAGCAACCAGAGTATTAAAAATATATGTTAGGATTTACATAAAAATAAAAGACATTAATTGGTACACCCTAGCAGGAATTCTGACTTTTTAGTTACAAGCCTAAAGCTAAGCAGTAAGAAAGATTATTATAATTCAACATGACCAGGGCTGGGAATTTAGCTCAGTGGCATAAGCGCCTGCCTTTGCAAGTGCATGGTTGTGAGTTCGATCCCTGGTACTGATTAAAAAAAAAATCCAACATGGCCAATATATATATATAAAGCACATTCAGACTTAATGTAATTGCTCTGTCATAGATTTTTTTTTTTTGGCCTGTCTTGCATGGCAAGAATGATGGGACAAGTATGTTTAAAGTATGGGAGGGTATTTTGAGGAGGATTAATAGCAATGTTTCCTTGATTATAATTATTTTTTCTTTAAACATTAACTATAATAAATAAAGGAGGAAAGATGGGAGAAAAGGAAAAAAAAGACAAATTTATTTATGTATATATTTGTGTGTGTGTGTGTGTGGGAGGTATATATATGATAGCCAAACTGACTATATTACTACTTGTGTTAGTTACTGGAAAAGAAGAATTAATACTCATATATTTAGATCAATTTTACATGTCTACACCTGTTAATCTAAGCAACCCTCTTGAAGGTAACAATACACAATATTACAATCATTGTCAAATTCCTATCATCTCGTTTTGTAACCCTATACTGTTATTGTATTTGGTTTCTTGTTGTTTGTATTGCTTTTTTGTTTTTTTCTATGCCTATAAAAAAAATTTTTTTTGGTACCAGGGATCAAACTTACAACCTCACGCTTGTCAGGCAAGTGCTTACACCACTGAGCTAAACTCCTAGCTTTCTGTGTCTTTTTAATCTTTTTTTTTCTTTTCTTTTTGAGACAGGGTCTCACTATGCAGTTTAGGCTGGCCTTGAGCTCACTTTGTAGCCCAGGTTGGTCTTGAATTCACAATAATCCTCCTGCCTCAGCCTCCCCGAGATTACAAGTGTGAGCCACCACGCCTGGCTAGTCTTTGTAATCTTAAAAAAAAAAAAAACACTGACTATATTTCAATCACATCTGCCATGTTTGTAATAATTGACTAAAGTGCCTGTAGCTGCTCTATTTCCTTTTCTTAAGCTTATATTATTTTCTTATTCATTTAATGTCCTTATATACCAGCTATTTAGTCATTTATTAAAAAATCGGTTATACTTTAACTGTTACTAATTTCACTTGGGACATTAAATCAGATCTCTTTAAAAAACAGACAATGCTCGGTGTGCTGACACATGCCAAACTCAGAATTTGGAGGCTGAAGCAAGCTGATCACTGAGTTCCAGGCCAGCCTAGGCTATACAGCAAAACTCTGTCTCAGACATAAACAAACAAACAAATAAAAAATAAAAGGCTTATCATTTTCAAAATTCAAAATATTTGCATAGATAACAAAATTTTCTTAAAATGTTGATCTGCTCTTGATGACAATGCTCTACCTAGAAGACCCCAAAAACTCCACCAAAAGACTACTAGAGTTAATAAGCAAATTTAGCAGTGTAGCTAGATACAAAGTCAACACTAAAAAAAAAAATCAATAGCATTCCTGTATGTAAACAACTCACTAAGAGAGAAATTAGAGAAACAACACCTCTCACAATAACATCCAAAGAAAGAGAAACACTTAAGAATCAATCTAACAAAGGATGCAAAAGATCTATACATTGAAAATTACAGTAATCTGAAAAAGGAGATTGAATAGAGTATTCAAAAAATGGAAAAATATTCCTTCCTCATGGATAGGAAGAACCAACATCGTGAAAATAGCCACACTTCCAAAACTGTTCAAATTTAATGCAATCCTGATCAAAATACCATTAGCATACCTCACAAATTGACAAGAAAAAAAATTCCTAAAATTAATTTGAAACAGAAGAGATTTAGAATAGCAAAGGCAATCCTGGGCAACAAAGGCAAGGCAGGAGGCATTTCAATCTCTGACTTGAAATTATACTACAAAGCTACTATGATAAAATCAGCATGATACTGGAAAAAAAAAAACCAACCAACCAAACAAACAAACAATAAGACCTGAAGATCAGTGGAAGACTAGAAAACGCAGACACAATTACAGGGACACTAAGTCACCCACTTCTTTGGTCTAAAGGGACCAAACATGTTCACTGGAAGAAAGCCTCTTTAATACATGGTGCTGGTAAAAAAACAAATGGTGCTGGACAAACTGGCTTTCCACATGCCAAAGACTAAAACTAGACATACATCTATCATCAAATCCAAATGCCCATCAACTGAGGAATGGATAAAAAAGATGTGTTATTTTTATACAATGGAGTACTACTCAGCTATAAAGAATAACTCAAAACTTTTATAAGTATATAGATGCAACTTGAGACCATACTCACAAGTGAAATAAATCAGACTCACACACATAAACATCATAGTGTCTCTCTGTTGTAAAAAACTGAAAAAGTAAGATCTAAAATGTGCAATGGATACTGTGAAAGTGAAATGGGAAGAAACTGCTCCAAAGGAACTGAGACAGAGAGAAGGAGAAAAAATGGAGAAAAGATATACAAAAAATAGATAATTATACTATTAATCTGTCAGTTCATCAAAAAGACAATTTGTGTTTTCATTGTTACATATTTTCATGCTTATATCTTATAATCTGAGCAACACTTTTGAAGATAACAATATGTAATGTATTAATCATTGTTAATCTATTATGTTGCTTTGAAATTCGGTATCAGTTTTTATTTTTTTCATTTAAAAATAAAATTTTGATCTACTTTTGGTAAAATTTACAGAAACTAGGCTAAAAAACAAAGATTTTATTTTATATTTTTTGCTACTGGACTTTTAATTACTTTTAAAAGTAGTTTAAGAGAGTTGTTTATTTAAATGTAAACTTGTTATAAAGTGTTTCAATTATATTGATCTAAAGACTAGTCTTAAGTTTTGTCAAAATGTAGTTTATAAACTTAAATATACGTTTGATACAAAGCAACTAATAAGCGTTCTCTTTTATATAATACACACTACATCTAAACATTAAACATATGTAAAGTGATCAAAACCTTTTGACTTCTGTGCTTTGTATTTGATACAATTTAGTCATCCTATTTAAAACTTGATCTACATATAGCTGGAGCATACTCTGGGAGGCTAAGGCAGGAGGACCACAAGTTCCAGCTCAGCTGGGGCAACTTACTGAGACCTGGTATCAAAGCAAAAATAAGAAAAATGTCTGCAGATTTTTTCTTTGTACTGTAGCTCAGTACAAAGACTCTTGGTTCAATCTGTATACAAAAACAAAATTTGAAACAAAAGAAAATATCTTCAATACCTCTACCTCTATTGCCTCTGACTAAACATTTTTTTAAATTGTATAAATGAGATACACTTGTATTTTGGGTAAGTCTATCTATGGTCATTAACATTTTCTTAAATTAATAGGGGCTCTGAAGCTATGCTTTGACTTTTGTCAATGCTATTACCCTATGAAGAACTACTAAAGGGTTCTAAATTTTGCTTCAAAAAAGAAAACCAGAGCAGGTACATGGACGTATATCGATAGATACAGGTAAAGAAAATAAAAAACTCTTAACAAGACTCTTGGAAACAGCTTTTTAAACAAAGCTACCATGCCCAAGTAACATATACCTTATTGTGATTTAGTCTTAAACACCCAGCAAAAAAGCATGACCAAAAGGTAAAATAATTAATAGTAACATAAAAACACTGCCAGGTGTAGTGGCAAACATCTGTAATTTTGGCACTTGGGAGGTTGAGGCAAGAGGATCACCTCAAGTTTGAGGCCAGCCTGAGCTAAATAGTGAGTTCAGGCCAGCCTGAACCACATAGTAAGACCCTGTCTCACAAACAAACAAAAATGTAAAACCAGAACTAAACTGGACATAAAAAAGAGTTTTATGGGCCAGGGATATAGCTTAGTGGCACAAGCTCCTGCCTGACAAGCACCAGGTCCTAAATTTGATTCCTGGTACCACAAAACAAACAAACAAACAAACAAAAAACATAAAAAAGGAGCTTTAAACAATGCTCCAGCTGTTACTGATAGTCTCCAGCTACCCCTCCAATATCTTAACCAGCAGCTATTAGAGGTATTTCCAGTCTTACTAGCTTTTCCAAAAATATATCCTTTAGCCTATCTTAATATACTGTTTTGTGTCCCTGCCAAGGGACATTTGGCTTTTTGTACAGGTTTGTTAATAAGATGCCAACATAAACCTGGCATGGTGGTACATACCTGTAATATCAACATTGACAGACTGAGGAAGGCGATCCCAGCATTGGTAGGTAATACAGCACTGGTCTTAAAACAAGAAAACATCTTGGAACACAGCTTAGTGTGAAGACCCTGGGTTCATTATCCAGTAATATATAAGTGAATCAATGAAGGAGACAATAAAAATTGTAATGTTAAAACTTAAAACCAGGCGCAATGGCTCACACCTGTAATCCCAGTACTTGAGAGCCTGAGGCAGGAGGATCACCCAAGTTTTAGGCTAGTGGGGGCAACATAGTGAGCTCACGGTCAGCCTAAACTATGTAGCTAGATAGACTCTGTCTCAAACAAACAAAACTATTAAGGAAAACTGCAGCTTCAGGACACAAAAGTTATGCCGGCCTTTTTTCTTTCCAGGAAATTCAACACACACACTCATATACTTTTTTCCTAAGGGTTTAAAGACACAAGCCTGGGCTTGTGGTTTTCACCTGTATATTACACTTTCTCCTACAGAAAATGGGTATATCTCAACCTCAAACACAGAATATTTGCCTTCTAACAGCTTGCTAGTTGAGTAACCTGACATATGGTAGACACATAAATCCTAGATCACCCATCTGAGGACATCCTTAAGTCAACATAAAAACCCTTACTCTTAATCAGTGTCTCTCTCTTGAGAGTCTGCATTCTATTCTGAGTGTGTAACCTGTTTAATTCTGTCCTTAAACCTCTCGCGAACACATCCTGTAAATTCTTTTTCTGTGAAGGAAGTTAGCAAACCTATAACCTATCCCACGCATGAAGTAAACTGAAGTTCCCCATCCTTGCTTTGAGGACCTCCTTGTGCTGTGACAGCATGGTTTATACTTTCTTCTGAAGCAGTTGGGGAATTAAGAAGTGTTTTGGTTTTTTTGTTTTTGTTTTGTTTTGCAAAAAACAAAGCAAAACAAACCCCAAACACTGACTCTTTGAGTCTAAAGAAGCCCAACAAGTAACTAAAATCAGAACAAAGATTTGGCCTTTATTTTGTGCCCATTGTTAGCCTAAAACTGTGGCATCAAATCCCTTTTCAGCTCTGTATATAAGTATGTTAATTACTTGGGAAGTTTCAGTCAAAAGGTTAGAAAAACAGGTGAATTGGTTCTCAATTTACATAACATCACCATCCCCTTTCAAGACTGAGAATATCAGTGGGTCGTGGTGGTGCTCACCTGTGATACTAGCACTTGAGGCTGATGCAGGAGGACCGCTGGAGTTTTGAGGCCAGCCTGAGTTACAAAGTGAGTTCAAGATTAGCCTAAACTACATAGTGAAACCCTCTCAAAAGGACAAAAACAAAACAGACTGAGGATATCAAGATAACAGATTTACAGGAACATTCGACTACGTACCCCAAGTCGGAATTATCAAGTTTCCAAGATGACTGCCCTAAATTGAGTGTCACTGTGGCTTCCAGGAGACTCTTAACAGACTGAGCCTGTCCCAAGCAAAAATAACCATCTAATGAAAACTTAAGTGGCCCCTCAAGCAAAAGAACTTCTCCCAGGGCCATGTCGCAAAAGCAGAATTAAGGTCATGATCAACCAGCCTCTAGTCCACTCCAGAAAACCTTAAAAACCTGTCTTGATTTTTTTTCAGGCCAATTTGAGCCACCTCTTCAGATCTGCACTATCAGTTTCTTAAACCGAAGCCTCTGCCTATCCTCTCTTGCTTTCCATTATGGGGCCAGAATAAAAGAACTTTGTCAGTTCCTCGAGCTTAATTAAGTCCTTTACCTTTCTCTTGCCCTCCAATTAAATCCACCGCCTACAAATCCTGTTTCAGTTTTAACTTTCATTATCAGTGAAGGGAGGACCCGCGGCAGTCGACGGCACTAGGGCTCTGGCTACATCATAGCAATCATCCAGGAGTAAGTAGAGGTAGCCTCTTCAAGGTCTCTAAGTTTCACTCTATCGCTCCTCTGCCGGGCAGCCTACAGAAACCTTTTACAGTCTCAACTCAGAGCCATTCTCATTTTAGGTCCCCCCAGAATAAGCCGCCACAGCGTCCTCCGAATGTGGGCCTAATCACAGACAGCCGAGCCACGTGTGACTCACCCCCCGCTCAGGCTGCCAAACCACGCGTGACTCATCCCCCGCTCACCCTGTCAAGCCACGTGACTCATCCGCCAGCAATGTTTCCTAAAGACAGGAGACAGGCCGCAAATTCCCTAAAGTGTCCCCCAATCCCAACTCCAGCCTCCTCACATCCCGGCCCTTTCCACTCTCTAGCTCTCGGAGCGACAGAAACGGGGAACGCAACCAGGGGCATGCCACCTTCAGACTGAAAGAGCAATGAGTGCGTGCCCAGCACTTGGGTCTTTAGAATTGGGGGTGAGAGTTTGTACTGATTAGATCGGTGAAGGGGACGCAACACTAACCTGAACCGGGTCCTTCCGGGCAAGCGTCACCATCAAAGCCTGTAGGTGGGGTAAAGCCAGAAGAGGCGGACTCTGCCGTAACTGCAGTCACTCCGCACCGCCCTTGGTAATACAGAACCGTCTCCGTCAGCGGGGACAACACTAGCTCTCCAGTCTTTCTGCTCACTCTAGCTCGCACTCCACTGACCGCTGAGAAATCGCGTGGAGTAGACAGATACCAGAGAGCCCAAGATGACTGTCGCCAGGTGTGCGCCGGAAGTCCCGCCTTGACGCCCGTCGGAGGCACGGAAAAGCCCTTTCATAGGTCGAGCTTAGCAGGGGCGCAGCGCAGTGTTCTCTGGGTAATGTAGTCCGCGAGGAACACGGGCCTTGGCTTTGTGGACTGACTACCAAGTACAAGCAGAGACATCTGGAAGAGCTTTGAGAAAAACAGATTCAACACTCCTAACACTAAACAGTTCTTTTTTGCTTATTTGTTTGTTTCTTAGTACTGTGGACTTGGCAAGGGTCTTCAACACTGAACTACATCCCACACCTTTTTAAATTTTTATTTGGGACAGGGTCTTGCTAAATTCACCAGACTGGGATGAATATGAATTTGAATTTGAATTTGAATTTGAATTTGTAATGCTCCTGCCTCAACTTCCGAGAGTTCTGGGATTATAGGCTGTGCCCACAAGCCTACTGGTCTCACTCTTTTTTTTTTTTTTTTTGAGACAGGGTCTCACTATGCGTTTCAGGCTGACCTTGAACTCACTTTGTAATGGAGGCTGACCTCCCACTCAAAGTGATGCTCTTGCCTCAGCCTCCCAAGTGCTGGGATTACAGGCATGTACCACCACAAGTGACTCACTCCTCTTACAGAATTTGGTAGCACAAGCCTATAATCCTGCACTTTTAAGAGTCTAAATTCTAGCCCAAACTGGACAATTGAGCAATTTACCAAGATCCTGTCTCAAAATAAAAAAAAAATTTATAAAGATCTGAAGATGGTTATAGCTCATTGAGAAGGTCCTGGGTTCAAATTCAATCTCTAGTACTTGGAAGGAAGGAAGAAAGAAGCCAGCATGGTAGCGCACACCCATAATTCCAGCACTCAAAGAGGCTGAGACGGGGGATCACTGAAAATTCAAGGCCAGCCTGGGTTTCATCTTGAGATCCAAGGCCAGCCTGAACTATATAGTGAGACGTTGTCTCAAAAAAAATTTTTTTTTAAAAAGAAAGAAAGTAAAGGAAAAGACAGGAACAAAAACACCCATTCAGATTTCCATGCAGTATAGTCTGCAGGGCATCACAGCAATGTTTGGAGACACTATTTTATGTACTTTTCAAGCTGCAAAATCAAATAAGCATGCAATATCATAAAGTCACTCTGAAATAAATGCACCTGCTGTTATATTGTTTCTTTTCAAACCTGTGTAGACTAAAGCTTTGGGATTCATTTTGGTCAGCTGCAGCACATTTGAAGCCCATGGGAGAGATGTTTCCATCTAGCTGTGGAGGAAGGCATCTCTCTGCATTGGTTCTGACAGAAGCTTCCTGACACATTAAGTCATTGTTTGTGTTTAACCCAGAAGCAATACTGTTTTATCCCAGTAGTATTTCTTACTTGATCTTCTTACATATTTTAAAGAAGAAAAATAAACCAGAACCAGACTATATTTAAAATAGTAAAGGCAAATTTTGTCCATAAAATATTACAGTAGAGGTCGGAGGTTTGGCTCAAGGGCATAAGTGCCTGCTTGGCAAATGTGAGGTCGTGAGTTCAATCCCCGGCACCAAAAAAAAAAAAAAAAAAAAAATTACAGTAGAAGAAGACATATCCAATACAGAACTGGGATCAAATCTGAACACAATACCAGGTGTGGTGGTACACACCTGTAATCCCAGCACTCATCTGGCAGAGGCTAAAGGGTCACTAAGAATTCAAGGCCAGCCTGGGCTATATTGTGAGTTCAAGCCCAGTCTGAACTAATAATCAGTGCTTTGTCTTAGGACAAACCAAAAAATTTGAACATAACAAATGAAAGTTTGGAATTATAGAAAAGAAGCAGGAAAAGCAACAGCAGATAGAAAATAACCAAGAAGAAAACTGTTGTAGCTTGACATAACTGAAGCCATCTTGAGCCTTGCATTTAACTAGTGCCCTGTATTTGACCCAGGAAAATGGAAAATTACTCAGAGTATAAGTCCCATGAGAAAAGCAGAATGAGCTGTACCCACAGGAGAAAAATTAATCTACTCAACAAAAGAAGGGATACAGGTGTCAACCAAAAATTAATGTAAGATTCTAGCTAAATTGTTTCCAACAGGATGTCTTTTGTGATTCTCTCTTTTAAAAACTCTGTAACTTTCCAGTTTGGTGCCACTTGTTTGGACCCTGAAACAAGGGGGTCTGTGTATAAGTGGTTCTGAGCTCAGTTAACTAAGTTTCAAATTTATCAATTTGGCTGCTTGGATTCCTATATTGTTGTTCATGGACCCACCTCAAAAATATCAAGAATCTTGAGACCTTTTTTTTTTCAGTATCAGCGATTGAACTTGCAACCTTGTGGATAATGCTGAGCCAAATCCCCTGCCCATGAATCATTAGAAAGGTAGTCAACTTAAATGGCCCTGACAGGATTCTTGCTGAAAGCAGGCCATGGAGTTCTCTCCAAGTCCTCATAATAAAAGCTACTTTTATATTATATTTTTCTTTCTTATTGCACTGAAAACCTAACAAGTCTTTTGTTTTGTTTTGTCTTTTTGAGACAGTTTCACTATGCAATTCAGGCTGGCTTCCCAGTATCAAACAAACAAAAAAATTTAAAAATTCAGGCTGGCTTTAAACTCACTTTGTAACTCTGGTTGGCCTCAGATGTCACTTGAATGGTGTGGGCTGAGGAAATTGACCACTCATAAATTCAGGGTGATCAGATATATGAAGTGAAAAACTAAACTGATGTAGTGAGATATTTGCTCCTTCTGCATCTAGGCAACACAGGCCTGGTAAGGAGGAACTCCATGGCTGAAGTGTATAGTGCTGAGAGGCGCCTGACAAAAATCTAATGAAGAAGAGTCTTTGTTCATTCCTGCTCTTGTCAGAGGGAAAAACAGGCATTCTGTTTTCCATTGAACAGTCTATTTCCCAGTCAGTCACCTTTTAAGAACCAGCTGAACCATCTATTGAGACTTGATTGTAGGGAATGTTTTTTGGGTAGGGAATTTTTGCTGGTTTTGAAGGGAATTTCTGTGAAAATATTTTTGTTTAAAAAGACTAATTGCTGGATATTTGTAGTATGACTGCCTGTTGATAGGACTGCATGTTCCCATAAAATTTTCTGGGTGATCTGCAAGGTAGCACGTACAAAGTTTGCCTATACATAATTTGTTGTGAGTTCTCTGAAATTGATGTCAGGTCATCCAGTTTCAGCTTGTAGGGCTTCTGAAGAGGAAGAGTTTTAATTTTCAGTGGTGTCAAGATAGTTGGGTAGGAAAAAATTGAAACACTACAGACTGACAAAATGTGTTACAAAGCATAACTTTAAATGGGAAGATAAAAAAATGAGATTAAAAATGTCTCAAAGACTATAAACAAGACTATAATCTTATTACCAAAAAGTTGCACTATAGTTTCCCACCAGAACATAAATATTCTACAGTCACCACCCATTTAACTCTTATTTACAAAATACAAGTCAGATCTCTTTAGTGTTGGCCTGATTATTTGTATAAATTCAGAAATAGCATTGAATGTATAGACCTTTTAAAAATTGCCGTACTGAAACATTTAATGAGGAATCCAAGATTAAACTTTAAAATCTCTTTGAGGCAGAAGATAATCAAGAATTTGTTACCAGATTTAGCATTCAGTATCTGCAGATCTGGGTGAACTTCTTCCTGTTTCCTGGCCTCACAAGAAGTGACCTTCACTCATTTGTAATCCCGGAAGCTCTGTAAAACAGAGACTATTGGATTGGTTTATCCAAGAAAGCCTTGTAAGCGTATCTCCATAAGTCAGTCTTGAAAGGATTTTACCCTAGAATAAATTACTGTACAGTCATGGTGGTGGCCTAACAGTCATGGCAGTGGCCTAACATCGCAGAAGACCAAAGCAGGAATGCCTACCATTTCCTGCTTCTTCCTCAGCCCTAATTGCAACTCCCCTTCCTGTTTGCGCATGCAGAGTGTTCCAGTCAGCTCCTCATGTGTCGTCTATGCCCGCCCTAACCACCACCCCTGGTCAGAGGTTATACGTCCATACCATGCCCCCACCATCCCTTCAGAGAATGCCAGGCTTCTTTAACCATGGAGTTCTCTCCACATCCTTGTAATAAAAGCTACTTTTATATTATATTTTTCTTTCTTATTGTGCTGAAAACCTAATAAGTGTTTTGTTTTGTTTTGTTTTTTGGTCTTTTTGAGACAGTTTCACTATGCAGTTCAGGCTGGCTTCCCAGTACCAAACAAAAAAATTTAAAAATTCAGGCTAGCTTTAAACTCACTTTGTAACTCTGGTTGGCCTCAAACTCTGAGTGATCCTTCTGCCTCAGCCTCCTGAATGCTGGGATGATAGGTGTGTGCCGCCACAACCAGCCTCCAAAAATCAAACTTGATTCATTACAATATTATTAATTTATTACATTCTCAGTAATCTGATTTTATGCATCACTCTCAAAAATGATGTTTCAGAGCCAAACACAGTGATGCATGCCTATAATCCTAGTATTTGGGAGGCTGAGGCAGAAGGATTGCCATGAGTTTGAGTCCAGTCTGGGCTACAAAGTGGGTTCAAGTTCAGCCTCAAAATTACAAAAAAAAGTTTCAGTCAAAGCCTGAATATAATTAATGTTCTCATTGCAATAATAACAGATTTTTATTGAATTTAAGCAAGTAATGATATTGCAAATAATTACAGAGTTCTACCCAAACTACATAAAGCAGGGTGGAGAGTGGATTTATTGGTACAAATGAATGGCTCCAGCACAGATGGTGGTATCTGTAATGAAGGCAAGGAAACTATGAAGAGAACAGTCTTGACAAACTTGTGGATAGAAAACCAGCTTAGTTTAAATTTTTTGAGTTTGAGATAACTTCAGGACATTTACATGGACATCACAGTAATAATAAAACCTAAGCATTATTTACTATTTCCCACAAGGGAATTTGAGAAACCCTGATCTAGCCCATATATACAATATTTCAATATTTTTTTTTTTGGTGTGTGTGATATTACAGATTGAACCCAGGCCTTTGCACTGCACTACACCCCGAGCCCCTTTAAAAAACTTTTTTTTCCTGTTTAGACAAGGACTCACTGGGCTTTTGAACTTTTTATTTATAGTTACCTAGACAGAGCCTCAGAACCATTGTGTAGCAACTGACCCTTCCAGGATAGGGACCAGGCTCTCTTTGAGAACCAGCAATAGTAGACAGCCTTGGGGAAAGGGCAGGCTAGGGGTGACCACTGCACCCCAAGGAGGCCAGAAGAAAGATCAGTTCTAAAGCAAGGAGGAGATGCCTCCCAGGACAAGAGTATCAGAGGGCCTCTTTGGGTGGTTGCCACTGATAACATTAACTTCCCACCTCCCACCTTCGGTTACCTCAGTGCTCAGGACTCCACCTTTCTTGACATCATCACTAATCACCTCTCCAAATCCTGGACTCAAGTGCCCTTTCTGAAGCTACCCTGGAAAAATTAATGGCTAGGGAGTGAAGAATTGGGATCTACCTGGAGTGCCACACATCACCCATCAGCCCTCCCAGGCAAACAGGTTTTTTAAAATTTTTATTTTGCCTACTTTAATAAGTTTGTCACAATGGCACCTGCTTTCCTTGAATCACACTGGTGGGAGTAGTCTTGCCAGAATCCAAGCCAGGGAGTGGGATCCTACAGACATACATATCGTTATTGTAAGTTTTCATTGTCCTCAGCCCATGGTACCCCTGCAGTGAGCACCTGTGCTGCCTACTAAAAGACCTTTCTTTTTGGTTTGACTCAAATATTAACCATTGGCCTCAATAGCCTTGGTCTCACCAAGAGAACACATAATTCCTGTAATAATTACAAAGGCAACTTCAGGGTCTTGAACAATAGTTACAATTTATCAGCACTAACTTTTTTCAGCACAGGAGGGTAATATAGGTCCCATGAATTATGCGTCCTTTAAGATTTTCTCTCAGCAATATTTTGTAGTAGATTCAACAAATTATGGCCTATTGGCTGAATTTGCCTCTGATCTTTATTTCTAAGGCCAGTGATTAATTACAGAGGTGTAACATTTGTAAGGGGTGGGGGGAATAAAAAATTTTAAAAAAAGAATATGTGAAAGGCTCAGAAGTGACCAAAAAATCTATTTATTTATCATCTGGGCATTTAAGAGAAAATTTATGTAGCTTTCTGTGTATAGGTTATGCACAACTTTTGCTAGTTTATCCCTAAATATTCTATGGGATATGTAAATGGTATGTTTCCAACTCTAATTTTCAATTGTATAGTAGTAGTATGCAGAAAATATTTTTTTTAAAATATTCTTAATACATACTGATTTAAATACTAAAACATTGTGAGCCAAACATCATGGTGCATGCCTATAATCCCAGCACTTAGGAGGCTGAGGCAGGAGGATCACTTTGAGTTTGAGGCCAACCTAGGCTATATCACTAGTCTAAGGCCAACTTGAACTACATAGTGAGACTCTGTCTCAAAAAAAATCATTTTATGTAAAGAAAAATCCTATAAACTAGCATTCTGCTAAAGTCACGTGCTTCTTGTCAAATCATGATTTTTATCCATTAAGTAATTTTATTTCTTCCTTTTAAATTTATGTGCCTTTTATTTATTTTTCATGCATTCTACATTTGCTACAACCTGCAGTAAAATTTTGAATTTAAGTGGAACTATTGGACATCATTTACCAGTTCCTAATCTTAGGGGCCATGTATTGTTAGTTGTAGTTGTTTTGTCCATTTGATCCATGCGCTATCACATAAAATAAGCTCTATCTATTCCTACTTTACTGAATACTTTACTTTTTTTTGCAAAGAAGTATTGAATTTTGTCAATTAATTTTCTCATAGTTTTCAGATAGTCACATGGGTTTCCTTGCTTTTATACATGATGAATGTACTGATTGATGTCCCCCCCACCCCCCACCCTGGAGACAGAGTCTCTGTTTGTAGTTTAGGATGGTCTCGAACTCTCACAGAAGTCCTCCTGCCTCAGCCTCCTGAGTGCTGGGATTACAGGCATGCACTACCACACCCGGCCATTAACACAATTTTAGAACATTTTTGTCATCTCTGAAAGAATTTTTGAATGCTTTTCCAAGGTAACAGTTGAAAAGTCTGCCACTCAATTGATATTTACAAATTTCTTCCTCCTCTCCACTCAAGTCCATGTATTGCCCTCTTCTGACAAGCATCATTTGGACTCATAGTCTTTAGCATATGCAAAAACAACTGGCCAGACATGGTGGCAAACTTCTATAATCCCAGCACTTAGGAGGCTGAGGCAGGAGGATTGCTGTGAGTTTGAGGCCAGCCTGGGCTACATAGTGAGTTCAAGTCCAGCCTGAGTTACATAATGAGATCTTGTCTCAACAACAAAACAAAAACAAAGTCAAAGAATATAAGCAATCTGGTTTACGTCCCGGGTGAGAATAGAGGTGTCTTCTGCAAAGTAAGGATATTGTTCTCTTAGCTACAGAGGTATACTCAGGGATACCACCCCAGCTGCTCTAAATAATGACAGGAACAGAAGTGACAGGAACAGAAGTGTCCCCAGATATGGGTGTGGTCCTCTTTCCACTAGGCTTACTTATGTGCCAGACTACAAGGCCCATGGTGCTCTGACTCTACTTATGAACAGTGGCATCTTCGGTCACAAGCTTATTTCCAATCCTTCTGACAGCAGCAGATGTATCCCCTGTGGGTCTGGCAGAAATCAGAAACAGAAATATCTCAAAACACATGTTCACTGGCCAGAAGGGCCCAAGCACTTCCAGATGCAGAGAGAGAAGATTCTCCATCATAGTTACTGTGTCACCCCCCACCATGGTGACATGTGAGCACAAGTAGAACCCAGGTGCTCTGACCATGAGGGCCTCACTGCAGGTGTGTATTAGAACTATTCATGCTACAGATGTGCTCTGGTCAAGTGTGTCCCAACTCTGGCTACAGATAGGAACAGAAATGTCTCCAGCACTGTTATGGAGCTAGCCACTCCAGCTGAAGTTCTGCAGCAGGACATGAAGTCTGAAGTCAAGGAGGAACAGGAGTGTCTGGCAGTACTACCTCTGCTCTCAGCACTTGTTCCTTCTTGGTAGTGGGCCTTTAGCAATAGTGACAGATATACATTTGCTGAGTGGGCCCTACATACTCTGACTATAGCCAGGAAGGTAAAGTCTCCTGAGACAGATTTCTACTCTACAGACTTGGTCTTTGTAATTGCAGTGGGGATGTCACAGGCTGGAAAGTGCTCAGATCTAAGTCTTCCTCAACAAGAGTGGTGGTGCTACATATTCTTCTCAGCTCTTCTCCAAAGCCGGCTGCACCAGCTAAAGTTGGAGCTTGGGAAAGACACATAGCCACAAAGCTGTCAAGCAGCAAGTATTCCTTTTAATATAGGTAGAACATTCAAGGCTGAGGAAATCACTCCCTCTGCCCACTTGACTTAGGGCAGCACTCTGGAGCCCTACTCCAGTATGTAACTTCAAACCAAAGAACATGCTACTCATCTTTTTCTCTCTCACTCTTGAGCCCCAAAGCCTGATCTGT
This sequence comes from Hydrochoerus hydrochaeris, assembly GCA_004027455.1. NCBI lineage: Eukaryota > Metazoa > Chordata > Mammalia > Rodentia > Hydrochaeridae > Hydrochoerus > Hydrochoerus hydrochaeris. The sequence continues at coordinate 63,825 of PVLA01004835.1, forward strand.
CTACACAATGTGTAGTGTGCCTTATCTGCCATCATGGCACCATTTCTCTGTGCCACTAAACATGGCTACTTTTCCTTACCATGGCTACTTTCCTTCTTTGCTTGCAATACACAAGAGCTTGGAATCTCTCTGTCAGATCCACCACATGGTAATATTTTGATCACATCCTCTTCTGTATAGTTCTTTTTCTGTGAGCTCAGAGTGATATAGGGGAATGAGACTCCCGACCTATTATGTCCAGTATGATCTTGTGTTCTCTAAAATCAAAGAATAAATTTTAGGAACAATGGAGGTGAAGAGTAGAATATATTGAGAGAAAGCAAGCTTCTGTCTGGAGACAGAAGGGGGTCCCAAGCGGATTGCCCAAGACTCTGTCTTTTCCAGGGACTTTTATAGAGTAAAACCATGGGTTCAAGGTGGGCATAACTATAGTTAGCCAATAAGATCAATAGTTCAAGTAAAATTGATTACATTAGGAACAAATGGGGAAGTGAGTCATGTAGAAAGTGGGCATTCTTTGAGAGCAGTGAGTCTTCCCTAGGGATTGGAATGATGACTCCTGACTTTAAGGTGATCCAGATTTAATCCCTAAGGATTATACTTAAGGGTGTGTTTGCTTTTGTTTTGCCTTCTGTTTTGAGATCTGGTCCACAGCAAGAGTTGTGTGTCCCCTCCAAGGTCATCAGGTGTCTGGTCCTCTGTGCCCGATGCCTCGAGGGCCTAGCTCTGTCTGACTCCCTATAATATTTCTAACTGGCTCAGCTGCCTGTAACACTAGTGTCTCCATCTCAGTCAAGAATGGGAGAGGGAATTATTGGAAGATTTGTGCTGATAAGAGACAACTGTTGATTCAGGTAGCACCAGGAGGAAAGTCTCTTTAGTCCTGGAGGAGAAATCCCTCTGTACTTTTCCTGAGAATCTGCATGTTGAGGAACAAGTACAAAGCACCATCTTTCAGAGTCCTGCTGTGATACTGAGGAAAGGATGACCCCAACACACACACACACACACACACACACACAAACACAAACACACACACTTCCCGAGGTCAATGCACAAGGCCTCTGAGGGGTGATGTAAGCTAGGACGGGAAGGCCATGAGTTCCTTAGAACTTTCTGGTATGAGATCCAGGGGGTATGCATGCACAGCAGAGGGAGTCCTGCCTGAAGGGAAAACCCAGAGAGTGGGAGGAACAAAGACAAGGAGAAAGACTGGCTAATGCACAGGCCTGAGTACAGGCAAAACTGACTGGAAAGTTATGTATGAAGGGCAGTTCTATGTTGTCTGATCCTAGGTGTGGATTGGACAAATTTAAATGTCAATTTGATTGATCCCAGGGGATTAGGCAAGTGCGCACCTGGGTGTGTCTGTGTAGACCCTGGAGGTGTTGTCTTTGGTACTACATCTGCTCTTGGCACTGTTTCCCTGTCCTGCTTCCCAGTCACCATGAACTCTGCAGACTTGCTCTGCCACATCCTTTGCCGTGGTGTTCCTGCCATGGAGCCAGAGGACCGTGGAGTACTAGGTGACCAGGGGGAGGCCATTTCAGTGTCCAGTCAGCTTTAAGTCAGAGTCCTTTACTCTGCTTCGGAATGAGCTCTCTTCAGAAATTTGCAGCAAAGCAACCATTGGTGTTCCTTTCTGTAACAATCATCTAGTTACATTGGCCCCTACCCCTGGTCTTTCCTTATCATAGGGATAATGTGCACTGATGTTCCCAAAGGAGACAAAGAGCCCACAGTTCTCTGCTTAGCATTTTTCCTTATGTCCGTGGGCCCAAGGCACTCCCCCCCTTCTACCCCACACTTTCCCCTTTAACAGCATTGTCCCTGCCCTGTCCTGGTGCAGACCTCCCTTTGTTTCCCCTCATTGTTCCTCTTACTGGTGTACTCTAATCTTAACTCTTTATTCTTACACTAGTCTTGGTGAATTATTTTACTGCCCAAATTACCAGCATTTGCAACACTGTATTGTACAGTCATAGATGGAATCCCCTAAACTGTGAGCAAAATTGAGTTATAAGTGTAGAGCATTATATCTCAGCCATAGGAAAGCTAACTAGTACACTGGGAATGTGGTAAGAAATTGGAGAATTCTCCTAGCTACTTGCTCCTCCATGGCAAACTTTTCTGTGAAATGTCTAATACATCATTGGTATGAATGACAAAGGATGTGCCAGAGAAAGGAGGGGAAGAAAGACACTGTTATGGCTAAAATTACAGCTATATAATAAAGTATAAAACAAGCCAGAAAATTGTGTGCAATAAATAAATGCTTAATATGATGACTTTACCTTTAGGAGAGAAAATTTTAAAGGGGTTAGGGGGAAAGAACAGAGAAACAGAAGATGAAGAGATTAGAAATAAAGCTGGAGGATAGAAAAAGATCACCCAAACTTTGGGAAACTTTGATGAAGCAGTTAGGAGAGAAATAGAAGAAAGAAATTAAAAACAGAACAGAACAACCATAAGAAATAAACTAGAAACTGTTTTCACACTCAAATAAAAACAAGAAAAACAAAGAAAAAATTTAAAAATAAAAAATAGAGAGAAGGAGGTAAAAAAAAATCTACTTCAAGATGTATCTCTGCTGTCACTGGTAGGCAATTTGGGCAGATATAGTCCAGCTATGAGTTAATTAATCCCAGAAAATAAGCCTTAGCTTTACAGTGGGAGAGTGGATAATCCCAGCAAGCCTACACCTTTAGTTCTACTGGAGTTCAATCTGGTTCCTGGCTGTGAGGCTGCAACCAGATTTGTTCAGCCTACAACAGTTCATGAACCTACTGCCTGCTTGCATTTGGCTTCCAGAACTCCTCCAAGCTTGAACCTGACACCTGATCTACAGGTGTTCTGAGTTCTGAGTCCAGTTGGACTCTCTACAAAATGGCTACGGGCTAATCCACTTCAGTCCATTGCATCCACTGCTTTATTTCTGGAGTCACTAGTAGTCACTGTGCATCTGCAGGTTCAAGCCACCCTTCTCATGCAGTGAATTCAGACTTAGGGAGAAAGCAGCACCTGCCACCTCCTTTTTCTTTGTTGAAATATCTTTCTTCACTCTCCCTGTGGGCTTCAATTGTCACTTCAGATCCTTCCAGGGCTCCAAGGACCCCCTTACTTCCTTCTCTCTCACACTGCTATATTTCAATGTCTGCACATTAAATCTTACAGAGGCCTTTTTTCTGCCACTCACCACTTTGCCATCTTCCTGTTTTTTTTTTTTGAGACAGGGTCCCTCTATGTACTACAGGCTGACCTTGAACTCGATTCAGCCTCCTGAGTGCTGGGATTACAGGCATGCATCACCATGTCTGGCTCTGTTGTCCTGTTTTATTTCTTTTTTCAGAGTACTGTAGTTTTCACTGTAAAGGTCTTTCACTTCCTTGTTAGTGATAGGTCTGAACCCTGTTTGCCCCAGCCACCTAGGTTCCCAGAGTGGTCCTTCCCATCCATCTGAGCTGGGAAGTATCCTAAAACAGTACACCACATCCTGTTGCCACCCAGCTTGCATTGCTAGGTCATGGTTTGCTTAGCACAAACAAAACACTAGCTGTTGTTTTCTCATCAGTTGCAACATAGCTGTTGCTATACAGCTAGTCCTGCTTTACTGATTCCTACCCACCCAAGCCTGTCAATAAACACTGCACTCAATAAACTTGAGTCAGAATCCCCTTCAGAGTTATTCCAGAGAGGTCTCACTAGGAAGCCCCAGTTCAGTTGGCTGTATTTTTTCAATGAGTTTCCACCATTTACTTGACAATCTTGATGGTTTCCTCTCTCACTGAAAACAACTTGCATACACATAATGATCGGGGCTTGTAAAGGGGACACAGGAACAAACTGAAAGAGCTTCCAGTGTCAAACCTAGAAAAATTTGAGAATAAATAAGTGTATTTGTATACATATATATATATATATCACATATATGAATATATAATATATACATTAATATATATGAATATATAGTATTCCATTATAACTTAAAATATAAAGTCTAAAATCCTATGAGTACACTGTGGTATAAATAAATGAACAAATAATTTATTAAGTGCACAAGAAGAAACAAATCTGTGCAGAATACCAAATAAATTAGGTACTCTACTCCAAAGGAGGGAAAGTATAACTATTCCTTAAGTGTAGTCTGTGCATAGTGACTTCCTTGCACACTATGGATAATGAGGATAAAGCATAACTTTTCAGGGGAGCTGAGTGTAGTGGCACATGCCTGTAATCCTAGCACTTAGAAGGCTAAAGCAGCGGAATCACTGTGAGTTCTAGACCAGCCTGGGCTAGAGACTTTGTCTCAAAAAACAAACAAAAAGGGAAAGAAACAAAGAATAACTTTACAGTGGATAAACTTGAACACTACTTCACCCAACCAGATTGTCAAAGTCAATATCAACGTCATAAGTCATGTTCATGGTACATATCCTTAATATAATGTGATGACAATAGCAGTCTACTTCTGTGACTCCCTCCCAATTAACCACCAATAACTCCCTGAGAAAATCAGATAGTAAGTTTCAGTAAAGAGCATCCCTGAAAATATCTGACCAGTACTCTTAAAGACTGTCAAGGTCTTCAAAATCATGCAAAGTTCACACTTCCCCAAATCTCCCCCGATGTGCATTGCTTTTTCTCTACTTCTGTGTATTTTTTTAGTATACATACAAGCCATCATCATGCATGCTTCTTTCTGTATCTGGCCTATGTATTTCACTGAGCATACTGTCTTCCAAATCCGCTGTTTCCATTTCTGGGTTATAATGATTAATGGTGCAATGAACATGGTGGTGCAGGTTGAAATATGTAAAAATATGTATATTTACAAGATAGTGATTTCTTTTCCTTTGGGGATATAACAAGAAAGACATTTCTGGGTCATATAGTTCTGTTTGGAATTTTTTTGGGAACCTCCATACTGATTTCCACATGGCTGCACCAATACACTGTACATTGAATCCAGAAAATGGGGGAGATGTAGGTCACAGGATACAAAGTAGCAGATATGTGGAATGGTAAGTCTGGAGATCTATCATGTCCTATCTTTGGCACTTTTGCCAAAGTTAGATTTTAGGTGTTCTTGTTACAAAAAATGACAGGTAACAATATAAGGTGATAAATAAGTTAATTTGATTGACTATATTAAGCATTCACTATTTATGTATAAAAACATTTTGTGTGTCCTAAATATATAGACTATTTTTAAAAATTAATATTTGAGGAACTATTCCAGCTAAGGAGATGCTGGATAACTAATGCAATGTAGTATTCTGGATCAGACTTTTTTTTGAGATGGGGTTTTGCTGTATAGGTCAGGCCAGTCTTGAACTTACTATGTAATCCAGGCTGGCCTTGAATTTGTGGTAATCCTTCCACCTCAGCCTCCCAAGTGCTGGGATTGCTGGCATGAGCCACCATACCTGGCTCTTGGATCACCTGGATATTGAAATAGACATACATTCAATAAATACAAAGGAAATCTGAATAACTATGGGCTATAGTTAAGAATAACAAATCAATATTGATTCACTACACACACACACACACACACACACACACACACACGGGGAGGGGTGTTACATAACCTAGCCACTCTGTTGTTTGATTTGAAACATTTTCTTTTTAATCCCCCAATCTGGTGAAGTCAGAATTATTATATTAATGGGAGTTGAGGCTCAAAGAAGTAAAGTGACTTCTCCAAGGTCATGTACCTCGAAAGTCTTGATTTCTGGATCCTAGACTGAAACTGAGTGTTTGGATCCAGAGGTGGGACTGAAATAACAGCACATGAAGGTCTCAGTATGGGGCCAGCACATACTGAGCACCACTGAGCTGTTGCTTCTGTCACCAGAACTTTTGTCATTATTTACCTATTGTGACATACCAGAGCACTTACCGTCTGCATCTTACAGTCCCTATGGGCTCATTCCAACCTTGTATCATTCTTTAATAGCTTCTCCCATCCAGTGCTCAGTTGCACAAGGTCCAAAGGCACCACCTGCCTCAACAATGAGCACAGCACAGAGTGCGTCTCACTAGGTATGCTTGGTCATTCAGGCACTGAGACCCTTTGCACTGCTACCAGTGAGCAAGAAACAGGATCTGATTTCATTTAGCTGTGCCATGGCCAGCGTGGCTATCTGTCTCACTGTTCAGCTGTCCTCACCTTCCTGTATTTTTCTATAGAATTCACCTGGGAGGGATGGGGATACCTGGTTCTGGCTGAGAAGATCCTTAACCAGATGACTCTGGAGACCTGTGAACACATGGGTGTTGTAGTCAGGGGTTGTGAGGAGAACAATTACAATCAGGACATAGAGTTTGTAATATTATTTTATGATGACCACCCAGAGTTAACACAAGAAACTACAGGAAATCTATCCACAACACTAAAGACACAGAATATTTAGCCAAGGGCCTGGATCTCACAGCAATGTCTAACATGAGTTCAGGTGAAGATCCAGAGCTCATGACAATGCCTCCCACGAGTCCAATCGGTGGTCTAGAGCCCACAAGAACTCATGCCAGTATCTTTTATGGATCCGTGCTGGGAAGGCTCAAAGGTCAGCAATAGAAGCTAGGAAGTCTATGCCAGCAGGGTGAAGGAGCTGTGCTGGTAGGTTGAGGGTTCTATGCTGGAGCCGAGAAGTCACGCTCAAAACAAAGACCAGATCTGTCTTGAAAAGCACCATAGCCATCTTCAGCGACATGGAGGCCCTGAGCTCCTCTTATAATAAGCACAGTTGAGTATATGCCAGGAAGCCAGCATGACGAGTTCATCCTGGAGATTAAACAGCACACGTCCTTCCCTCCAGAGCCAGGAAGCAATGCTTAATGTAAGGACCAGAGCTTCTCCAGGAGAACCAATGTCTCAAAGAGCAACACATAAAAGAACCCACAATGCCTCAATGTCTTCCTTCTCCTCCATGTCTCTATTTATGCTGGCAACTTTCCTCAGGTGGAACATCTACACTCAGCACTATGGTGATTTAATTCAGCTGGTGTTAAGTTGACCATCAGTTTTTAATCCATAACAATGGCTCACTACAATAAGGCTCACCTTTCCCCTTTGCATAGACAGCCTTCCTCATCTTATTCTCTTGTTCTAGTCTATCCAGTAGAGAATGTCCCTGGTGATCTCTTTCTTCCTATAATTCTTGCCATGCTCTTGTCTTATCTCCTATTTCCTAGTTCTTCTGGGTTCAGCCAGGGACTATGAAGACCAAATGCTGTCAATGAAATCAAGAACTAAACCAATAATTAAATTAAACCCACACTCTCAGTTCCAATACATAGCCCAGGCTGTCCTCAGCCACAAGTCCTTACACCTGAAACTGATCAGAAGGAACATGAATGGCCAAGCTTGGTAGAGGCAGGTGTTTCCATAGCCCAGTTACCATGGGCTTCAGGTGTTGGACAATTTTCCAAAAATTCCATGAGGCAAACCACCTAGCAACTTTCTAAATTATACTGTCTCCATTGAAGAGATTTTTTATGCCTACACAGTCATTCCATGCTTCCTAAGGCCTAGGTCACAATCTTTTGCTGTTATGGATGAATTTAGAGAATACACAGACATATCATTAGCTGGCAGTGAACGGATACCCTGGGAAAGCTGTTTCCTTTTTCTTTGTCTATTCTGTGTCCTGACTGTTGTCAAGAGAAAGCCTTGGTTTAGTAATGAGTCTTTGATATTTCTTTTCTCTTAATTTTCCTTCTTTTTAATGGAGTAGTCCCAATTTACAGCACAAGTAAGGCCATATAAATTTCCTTGGACTTGGAGCATTATATTTATTTCATTGTAATTTAATGGTAATCTGTGTGTGAAAAGTGAAACTAAATTTTCCCATTTATAAGCAATTCAAGATTCTTTTTCTGAAGAAATCTATTTATGTAAACAAAACATGGGTGAACTTTTAAAAAAGCAGATTATACTAATGGTCACACTAATGTCTCCTGAATACTAATGCCATGCAAGGCACTTTCTCTTTTTCTTTTTCCTTAATATTACTGACCCTGAAATGAATTGTTTGCCCTGTAAGAAACACCTGCCAAGGAGTCAGGAGTGGTGATACATTCCTATAATCTCAGGACTTGGGAGGCTGAGGTAGGAGGATTGCTGCAAGTCTGAGGCCAGTCTGGACCACCAAGTGAGTTCAAGGCCAGGATGAGCCTCATAGTAAGACCTTGACTCAAAAAAGAGTGGGGAATGCGTGGGTTGCTGGAATTGGGACAGCCAGACCTGAGCCTTTCCCTGTGAGTATGAGCCAATCAGACTGTCGTGCGAGAAAACAAGGCCTCACCAAGAGGCAAGACCTCCCTAAACACCAGTGCCATGCACAGGCTGCCACCAGTGGTGGAGGGCAGCCAGCCCCAGTCTCTTCTGGAATATGGGCTGGCAAAAAAGAAGAAGTAATCCACTCCCCTCCCCCGTAAGCAACCAGCTGATCCCTCAAGATGATATGCAGGCTGAGATGATAGTTATTGAGGTAAAATGCAATTTGATGCTTGTGGTGTTTTGGTATTTCACTAACTTTACATCTATTCAGAGCATGGTGGTATGCAGTGTGCCGTCTTAGGGGGAATCTCCTGAGGGTGGTAGCCATTGTTGATTCCCTATTGTCTTGTTTTGAAGTCTTGTACTGTTTTCATTGTTTTGTTGGGTTGGATTTTGTCCTGTTTTCTTTTGTTTGATTTTGTTGTATCTGATAGCATGAGCAGCTATTTCAATGATAGCAAGATATTTTATGGTAGCCATTTTGTATTTATTATTGTCTTGTTTTGAAGTCCTTTATTGTATTCATTGTTTTGTTTTTGTTTTATTCTGTTCTTCTCTGTTTGATTTTCACTATGTCTGAGGATATCTGCAGCTATTTGGAAGGCAGGAAGAGGCATCATGGTAACCATTGTTGATTTCATATTGTTTTGAAGTCCTGTGTCACTTTGATTTGTTTTGATTGGCTTTATTCTGTTTTATTTTGCTTGGTTTCACCCTCTTTAAAATAAAAATTTAAAAAAATCCAAAATAAAAAAATCCTGCCTAAAGACAATAATGATTTTTGTTATTTTTTAATATGCTTATGTACTTATTGGGGGGTATAGCTCATATTCAGTAAAAAGAATACCTCTAGGTGTCCAGCTTGATGCTCATTTCATCTGTGATTTCCACTAATGTGACTTCCACCCAAATCAAGATTTGAGCCTTTTCTCCTCTTCATATTTCTCTGCCTTTTAATCTGAAATTCTGGTGGAAAATCACCGGTGTTTTGAGAAACAGTTGGAAAGAGGGCACTATGAGATGGCTACATAAGGAGCCAGGCCTCTATTCTGAGTGTGCTGGTAGCCCTGTAGGTCTGAGACAGAGTGGTGCAATGATCATACAGATCTTAACACGCTTCTTCTAGCCACAGAGAATAAAACATACTATGGGGATTATAGTTGGAGCAGGGAAACCAGGCAATATGTCACTGGAATAATCCAGGTAAGTGGTGCTGGTAACTGAACATAATGGATGCATAAGTGGTTGGATTCTAGTTCTTTTAAAGGCCAGCTGACATGATTTCTTAATATGACATGTAAGAAAAAGAAAGTGATGAAGTTAGATGATCCCAGGTTTGGGGCTTATTTGTAAGGAGAGACAGAAGTGCAAAACTGGTCACAGTAGGGATTTTCAGAAGTTAGATGTTAACTGCAATGAGCCTGATGTTCCATATCACCAAGCATAGGTTACAAACATCAAGTAGGTACAGTTACAGTGTGCTCAAGAGGCTCTGTAAACACCCCAAATGTGGTATTTTGTGTGCAATAGGTATAGAATTGTGTTGTATTTAGAAGGAGGAATTTTCTGCTCATGAGTGGCAATGCCAGTATGCAGAGGGGAAAGGTGAGACCTAAGGACAAGTTATGCTGCTTGGTATGTACGAGGGCATTACAGGACAGGAGAGCGGAAACAGTAACCATGAGAGGGTGCAGGATCTAGTAGGTAGCCAGATTTTTCAAGGGGAGGGGTAAAATAAGACAGATGCTGAGGCTTAACATGGTTGGAAGTAAAATTGCCATATAACCTAGGATAGATTTTATTGAACTCTGTGGACTCATTTGGGCTTGATGATGACTCTTGGGGATAAAGAAGAGGGACCAAAGGTACTGAGTGTGTGTAGTTATGATAGGCTGAAGTCTCATGCAGCTAGGGGGAGTAGCCTTCAAAGCATGGTTGAATGCTGTTCTTGCCAGTGGGAGCCATCAGAGGTGTTTTGATTTGAATTATGTCCCCTCAAAACATGTTGAGTGTTAACACTCAGTACCTCAGAATTTATAGTACCTTATTTGGAAATAGAGGTTTAAGAAGTAAGCAAGTTAAAATGAGGTAATTCAGTGAGCTTCAATCCATTATGACTGATTTCTGTATAGAAAGAGGACTTTTGGAGAGGAGGGAAGATGATGTGAAGGACACAGGCGATAGTCATAGAACTAGAGTGATGCATCTATGAGACAAGGAACACCAAGAATTAGAAGCAAACATCAGAAGTTAGAAGAACCAAGGAAAGATTCTGCCCCAGAACCATCAGAGAGAACAATGTCCTACCAATGTCTAGATTTTAGACTTTAGATTTTAACTTCTAGAATGGTAAGTTTAAAAATTTCTGTTTTAAGTCACCCAATTTATGGCACTTTGCTACTGGGACAAAAGGTTGAAATAAAAAAAAGGTTGAAATCTTGGTTGCTTCTGCCAAATAGCTTCTGAACCACCTGTATGTGACATGCCTTTAGGATGAAACATTAATACTAGGGGTCAAGGAAGAAGCTCACAGCCACTTTTGCTTGTAACTGGGAGATATGATTTTGGAGACACCAGGAGACATGGTTGAGCCTTGTGACTTTATTTGTGCCTTTAACATTTTTTATATTTTATTAGGATTTGACATTTTGGGGTCTGGCTGATCCTGGAGAGCTTGCGGTAAGCTTGAAGTAAATTTTCTAGTGTTCATGCATGTATCCCTAGAGGTCTCAAGTCACATATTGATCCCATTAGAACTGATCTGACTCAATTAACATTCATTTACATATTTAGATATCCTTCATTTAATGGCCTACCTGTTTAGCAACTGCTCAGACTTTCAACCCCACTGCTCAGACTTAGTACCTTTTTTTTGTATAGATCTGTATATTTTGTTTATAACGCTTTGGTGTCTTTTTTGTGTATAGTATACCTTGTTTATACAGTACTATAATTTTTGGTGATTGCACTGTACAATATATAGTTTTTCATTGTTATATATTATAAGTATTTCATCTAAGAGCCATGCAAGTAAAAGCAAAGTAATTAAGTTGGAGTTTTCTTTTTTATTGTCCTCGAATAGAGAAGTTATCAGATATTAAACTGATAAGAAGAGATACTACACTTGATCTTAGCCAAAAGGCCAAGAAGCGATCAAGTTGGGGTTTTCTCTGTCCATTTATTTGTTCTGAATTTTGTAATGTACATACTATATACAGTTTCTCATATAGTGACCAATTCATTTAACGACCTAACTGTAGTACATTGGATGTTAAACAAGGAATGTCTATCTTTGTGGTTTTCGCTTCTCCTTTCCTTGTAGGACTTTTGGACAAAAAGAGGTGCAAGTTGGGTACAAAAGACCATTGCATGTATTCATTTGGGCCAAGACCTTATATGTTTAATCCCCTGCCCCAAAGAGGAGGCTGGAGTCTCATTATTGATTGGAACCCTGAAAACAATAACCACCCATAATTCCTAAATTCTAATAGAATGGAGAATGCAACCTGGCCCTTACAACATTCTGCCCTTCACTGTGCTGCTCACTCTTCTTTTTTGGGGAGTGTACTATCCTCTACAAAAGAAGCTGCTTTGCTTAAGTGTATAATATGATTACTATTCAATAAAGTTGCTTGTCAAGCCTATTAATTACTGACTCTGAGTTTTTTTCTATGAAGTTCCTCAAAGATCTTCTCTGGGAGAGTCTAAGCACTGAGACAGTCTACACAACACAGACACAGGAAACTCGTATAAGTGTGATAGGGAAGATAAGGCAAAGTGGAGACAGGAAAAAAACTTACATGAAGAAAGGGGTAAAACAACCAAAAAAGTATATTATTGTGTAAAAAATGTAAACACTACTCATGAGGAGCCTTGTTTAGTCAATGTGCTTCACATTTTGACAAATATCACCAGTAAGTCTGCAAATAAGTATTTCAGACTTTCTCATGGCAGTGTGAGATTGTTGTGAAGAGGCTGCCAATGATATGAATATAAATAACACAGCAATAGATCTTACTTATTATGCTCCTGGCCCATTTAAGCACTTTTTAGTTATCTCCCATGAACAGATAGTTTGGTTTTGTTTATTCACTGGAATTTAAAGCAATTCTCAAATGTGTTAGAGCAGCAAAATCCTCCGAAGGACTTAAGCAGAATGCCCAATAGGGCAAAGCTGAGAAGGGCTCTAAGATCTTGTATTTGAAGCAAAGCCCAAATAATGCTTAATGTGTTCCGAAAACTTAATAAGGAAACATTTAATATTGTACTAAAAATTGTCTTCATTTTTCTTATAAATTTCAAGGCCCAGAAAGATTAAGAGCCAGGTCAGAGGCACTTAAGGAACAAAGTCTAGACCTTAGTTATAAGCATGCAAGAAGGGGCCGCGGAAATCTATATGCGTCTCCTTTAAGAGCAAGAGAAGCTACGCTCCCTTTTTGGAATTTTTAGGCTGCCTTTTCCAGAAACAGGAGCAGGGCTCCAAATTCCACCCTAACTCCACTTAGAAACTACGTTACCCAGAAGGCAGTGCTTCGGCCGTCGGAGGCAGTCGCTGGGCCAATGACGGAACACGTAGACCGGCATTTCCTGGGCGCCTCAGACTTCCGGTCTTGACGTCATTCGTTGGTGGCTAGACTCTTGTCAGCTGCGCGGTACCGCGCTGTTAGGCGTTTTGAGATAAGCAGACAAGGACAGTGAGGACAGTAAGACCCACTTGCACCTATTATGTGAACTGTGACCCCGTTCTGCACTCCTTCCCATGCAGAGCGGTCTGCCCAGCGCTTTGAGAGGCCTTAGCATCAGCCTTCTGTCTACGTAACATCTGGAGACGGCGACTTTAGCCTTGTGCTCCTGTTACGCAGCTGAGACTTTGAGGCTCTGCCCTGCTCAAGACAAGAGCGAGGGGTTCGCTGAGGCTGCCCCAGCGGCTCTGGTCGTCCCCACTCACAGCTTCGCTCCTTCCACTGCACGCATGGCGGCGCCTGCGCTGGTGAGTGAAGCGCTCCATAGTCCCAAACGCGCTTGGCTTGACACCCTCGGTCTTAGGGGATCCTGCAACTCTGTGTCTTACACTTTTCGTGCCCTTCCAGGTCAGAAGTTAATAAGAGAAGTTTTCTCTCTTGTTCTCTCTCCCCTTTCTCTGTCTCTGTGATACATAGTAATTATTTTTGTTTTGTGGAATTGATACGTGTACATGTTGCGTCTGTTTGTCGACGAGACAGGGTCTGGGTATATAGTTCAGGCTGGCACTGAACTCGCTATGTAGCTCAGGCTGACCTCTAACTTGCACAAGCCTCTGCTTTTAGCTGTCTCCACTCCTGGGATTACAGGCATCTGCCACCAGGCCCGGCATTTGAGCATTTTTACTCCTCCGTTATCCTTCTTCCCCACATTAACCAAATCCCCTTATCATTCTTTTCCTCCCCACATTAACCAAATCCCCTTCTCATCTTCATCTCCCCGTTTCCCACCATCTCTGTTTTATTTTGCTTTTTACTTATAGTTTTGATCTTTCATATTAGAGAAAACACCTGATATTTAACCTGAGTCCAATTTGTTTTACTTAGTATTGTGGTTTCAAGATCCATCAGTTTTCCTGCAAATGACTCAAATTTATTTTTCTTTTGGACTGACTTACACACCATTGTGGATATATCCTGCATTTTCTTTACCTGTTCATGTGTTGATTTAGCAGCTGTTGTAAAGTCTGCTGCTATAAACATGAGTATGTATGCATCACTGTAGTATGCCTTTAAGAGTTTCCCATTTCTTGGTCCAGTGTTGAACTTGATAGTATACTGCACTTGGACTTCAGCTCCTTGGATCTGAAATGGGAATATTCTTTATTGAGGGAACTGAAGATGGTATGCTTATGACATGTGTCTTACAGTGCTCAGCACCACCAAGAGAACATAATAAGTATGCCATTTCTGAGGAGGGACTCTGACCTTCAGGTCTCCCTGCCTCAGGCTTATGTTTCACTGAAAGCTGGGCAAAGGGATGAAAATCTCCAAGGCAGAAATAAGTTGGAAGCAGTATTTTTGCAATTGTTGCTAACAGGCATATGAAGTCTCCCTGGCAGGCTGGAAGATAAGCACTGGGTTTATCTTTCCAAATGCCATCTGTTTATCATAAGTGAATTTGGTCTTCCACTTAACAGCAATGAATCCATTTTCCTGTCTCATTTACCTGTATTTGTAAAGAGAATCAATCATAGTATTCATTAATGACAGGGACTGGACTGTTCTGTCTTTTGGGATGTAAATACATGACAAACTCCAGGTTACTCTGTAGCTTACCACCCTGTTTACTCTCATCATAGCCCTGATTACCTTCTGGACTTGTCTTATTGATTCATTTTTCATCACTGGGCCTATTCTCTCACTTCATTCCAGCCTTGTTTCTGGGTGTCCCTGCTTGTCTCACCTAAAATCTCCCCTAATCTTTGTAGTCATGTTATTCTCTTGTTTTCAGAGCCTTCAGAATCATCTGACTTTGTCTTACTCATTTATTATTGAGACTCTGCCTCCAACTCTGGTATGTGAGTTCCTGAACAGAGCTGGCCTGTAGCATTTACTCAATTAATGGTTGATAATGGAAGACTTTACCCTCTGGGGTTTTCATCATCCTTGGATTCAATCTTCCACAAGGGCTACAAAGTCTACTACCAAGCCACCCTCCCATTCTCTCTCTCCGTCCTTGGCCTGTGCTGATCTGAACTTGCCAGGCTTGTTGTCCACCTCCATCTGTCACATCATCTTTAGATCTGTGCAAGGCTGCCCCCTTGGATGTGTGCCATATTGAACTTTCCCAGGGCACTGTAAGAACAAATGGGAAAAAATTCCACCAGTAGTGGTTTGGGGGACCCTATGATGACACCTACAGTAAACTTTGCAAGGGGAAGGTACAGGACTTTCTCTGACATGTCCTTCTCTGGCACAGGAATGAGGGGGACTTTCAGCAACCTTCAGACAAAGGGAGCTACATGGACACAGGCAGGTTTTGTTCAAGGAGGCATGAGAGGGTCTGACGAGTTGCCAAGACTCTCAGCAACTGCTGAAATGTGTCTCAGGAAGTATGATTGCGTGGCTGTAGATCCTTATCCTACTAGGCCATCCTTAACCAAAACAAAAGTCATGCAGCAGGCTGCTGCCTGTGTTCCTAGACCCATAGCTTACATTGTCCTTGGTCACTTGTGTTACCTGGTACATAGGTAATTTCCCTTGGGGAAATGTGCTGACAGTGGTTCAGAAAGAAAAAAAGAATAGGCTGGTGTCTCCTGGTGGGATCTGCAGGGAGACTGCATGCCGCAGCTACAGCTTGAGGTGAGGGAGAGCTTGTTTGAGCCCTGCCAATTCCTAAGCAGTTGGCATCTCCTCAGACCTCTTCTATGAAGTGCATGATAAGGGCTCTTTGTTCTTCCCTATCTATGAAAAATATTTTCAGGTGGCTAAAATGCTTTTAAATGTGAAAATTATTGGAAATTTTTTTTGACCTTGTCACTGTGAACTCACTGTCATGACAGAGGAGTTATACTCACAGACCCTAGATCAAAGGGACCTAAATTTAAATCCTACTCAATAAACATATGATTCTGAGTGAGCTGACTTTGAGCCTCAGTTTTCTGTGAAATAGAGATGATGACGGCATTTACCTCATAGAATACAGGACAATTAATAAAATTTGCAAACATGCAAAACTTATTCCTGTGACATGTAACAGGTACTGCAGTGTTTGGTTTATGAATGCTTTCTCTTTAATTCCTCTAACAACCTGGAATAGTAGCAACTAATATTGTATTAATGTAGAAAATGAAGAGACTTTTCTCAGGTCACACATATGATATGTATTCAAGAAGCTGGATTTAAACCTTAGGAGACCTGGAGACTTAATTGCTTGAACACAGCTGCAAAGGCCCCAAGGGTAGGCAAACAGATTAGTGAGGCTCAGCTGCTGCCGCCATAATCATTATTTGAATTATTATTTTCTTCCCACTCTTATAATATCCCAGAACATTTACTATCTATTCCTCAAAGTCTTCATAGAATTATCATTGTCTGTGTAACTCTTCAGTGACTTCTTAGTCTTTTCCCTTCTACGCTTTGTAGTCTGTCAAAGGCACCAGCTGCCTCCATTTTGAGCTTAGCGCTAGCAAGGTTCTGAGGGGATTCTGAGGAACTCAAGTATCAGTGTTTCTGGCCTTGGGTCTACCTGAACTCTTGCCAGTAACCAATAGGCTGCAATGTCATTTATTAGCTTCACAGCCACCCTTACCATGTCTTTTTGTTTTCCAGGCATTGGTGTCATTTGAAGATGTGGCTGTGACATTCACTGGGGAGGAATGGAGGCATCTGGATCTGGCCCAGAGAAGCCTGTACCAGGAAGTGATGCTGGAGACCTGTGAGCTCCTAGTCTCTCTGGGTAAGGCCTCATTTCTCTTCCAGAACGAGGAACTTAAAGCCTCTTTTAGTCCCCACACCCACTCCCTGCTGCCACGGGCTTAGCTGGTTGAGAAAGCCTCAGGAGGCCACCTTCCTTGCTCCCTGCAGCCTCAGCATATTGTGGTCTGATCTCTTGGTCTCCTTCTCAGCACTTTCACCTGATGTCCAGCACAAGCTGGCTTCAGTCTGAGGTGACTGGCCCAGCATGGTTGAGTCAAATATCTTCATAGCCCAGTTAGCAGGGGGCTTCTCCAAGAAGAGGATGATTCAGACAAGCAGTAGAAAGTGTTTGTGCTGTATTATTGGTATCTTTCTAAGCAACTTGCCCTCAGCTAAAAGGCTTTTTCCCCCCTTTTATTCTTTCTACCTTGTCTGTCTTTTTTCTTTCTTTTTTTTTTTTGTTGTTATTGTTGAAACATAGTCTCACTATACAGTTCAGTCTGACCTTGCATTTACTAGTCCAGGCTGGCCTCAAACTCATAGAAATCCTCCTGCCTCAGCCTCCCAAGTGCTAGGACTACTAACATGTACCACCACCACCACCACACCTGGCCAGCCTTCTGTTTCTTAAACCTTGGCTTAGTCCTGACTTCACATTCTCTAACTATTGACTAATTGCCCCCTTAGCAAAATGAAACAGTCTCAAACTCCCGGCCTTGAGCAGGTAGCATGAGCTTACTGATTAATTTGATTTGATCATTTTTATACTAACTTTTTACTAATATCTATAAGGTGAGTGAACTAATATGTATTATGTGCTTAAGGATAAAATCTGGACTACAGCAAGTTCTACAAATGTATTTGTTATATATAACAAATCTAAAGTGTTCTCCTGTTCAAACTTTTAATGGCTGTGTTACCCAGAAATTGGTCTGAATAGGAATTGAATGGAGGCAAAAAGTCTCTTTTTTCACAGGCATCCAAATAGTTATCTCTGACAGGGTTCTACCAGCTTAAATCCTCTTACTCTTTTCTGGGAGTTTGGTCATCAGTAAGTTATATACAGTTCTATTTTATGACAGTTTTAATGAGTTGTTGAACAAGCACACAGCATTCCAGGTAGAGGGAGCAACATAAGCAGAGTCCTTGCCTACAAGGGGAGTTCAATTCCTTAACAGAGATGAAGGAAGGTCTCATTTTTCTTTCCCACTGCTGCATCACTGAGCTCAGCGCCAGGCATATGGCAGTCATCAGTGAATATGTGCTACAAAACAACTGGTTGCATTCTAGCCCGGCAGACAGGATTTTTTAGTTGATTTTTCTGTGAGTCCTATTGCCTCATTCATTGGCTTCTCTTCAGAGCCTTCTGTCTTTTAGCCCTCACATTTGTATGTTTGGCTTAATATAACAAAAGATCACCTCATATTGGTTTTGCCAGATTCAGGCCAGCAAATTCCAATAAAGAGATAAAGCAAAAGAGCGACAAACAAAATGTCTTTGCATAAGTTCCAGGTACTTCACTGAAATGAAGCCCCAAATTGACTCAAATTCCAGATTTATTGAGAAACAACACAGGTACCATGCTCTGCTGAGCACAGAAGCTTGTTTTAGGTTAGCAAGGCATAGTGACCATTTGACTGAATTATTAACTTTTACCTGGTTGTCCTCTAGGGAACTTCCTTGTTTTCCCTATAAGGTTCATCTCTGCTTGAATTGGCAAAATATCCTGAGTTCAAGATGTTTCATTTTCTCAGAGTTACAGGTCTTCCATTCTTCAAGTCAGCTTGAGCAGACATTAATCTGTTGGGTGTCACAAGAAACTCCAGAGGTTTCATTCTGAAAAAACTTAATACTTCACCTAATGAAAAACGTGAAGGTGGTGTTGGCTCCCAGGTTGATAGATGACATCCCACTTCTCTGTTTTCTATCCTGATCTGGCTCATCAGGCCAGCACCTTGTAGGTGCTGTAAAAAGCTTCTACGTTTGGTTAAGATAATGTGAAATAAAGGCTTTTTCCACAGAGTGGTACTGAGCTTAAGTCATCTGCTTAGTGCATTTAACTGACTACCAATAGATTCCATTCCTCAGTTGATTTGCTTCAGTGTTTTTCAACCATCTGGGCATGAAAATTACCTGAGTGGTTTTAAAAACTACCAATGCTGTACTTGGGAGGTTGAGGCAGGAGGATTGCCACAAGTTCAAGGCCAGCCTGAACTACTTAGTAAGACCCTGTCTCAAAAAACCAAAAGCAAAGCAAAAAAACAAAACAACAACCCCTCCCACCCCAAACTACCAGTTTGTAATCCTGTGCTCACCAGTTTTAATTCTTTTTTAACTTAGCTTTGCCAGGTAGTCTTGATGCACTGACTGACTAGGGAATACCTTGTAGAGCAGGGTCAGGGTTTCTTTCTAAGGTTTCCTCCCTTGTGTTGAAGGTATGTACTCCTGTGAACTTGAGACTTTTCCTCTTTACCAGTATACCTATACACCATTTATTTCTCATCACAGGGTATCCTGTTCCAAAAGCAGAGCTGATGTATCTCCTGCAGTATGGACAGGGACTGTGGATGATGAAGAGAGGTCTCCTACAACGCACCTGCACAGGTAGGGGACTGAGAGTCTGGCAATGAGGTGTCAGAGCAGTCTGCAGAACACTAAGGCATTATGGCATCTGAAATTCTGTGGACAGCTTCTTTTTGTGGCCTTCCTTGGCTCTGGAGTGATTACAGATCACTTTGAATTGCGATACCCTGTGTTCCCTCCCTCATCATATATTCTTTACCTTTACTTGGAGCAGAATGTGGTATATCAGGTTGAAGTTAGGTTCTGGGCTTATATGCTACTCACCAGCCTTGTGACTGTGGAAGTTACATGACCTCACTGTGAAACTGGTATACAAGTGGGCTGAGTTTATATGACCTTCTCTAAAAAACAAATTCAAACCTTTTAGTGACTTAGCAGATCTTTTTTCTCATTCATACCATAGTTTTATTGTGTGTCACCAGGAGAGCCCTATACTACATATTATTTAAGGACCGAGGTTTATTCCATTGTCAATATGTGGTTTTCAGTTCCCCTGGCCAAGAGGAATAGGAGAGAAGGGCAATACTTACATTCACTTGTACACATTTCCTTCCTTTTACATTTCATTAACAAGAACAGTTTTGAGCTACATGTAATATCAGGCTTAGAAAAGTGATTTGGCCTTTTGTTCAAGGAAAAGAGCCCATGTTATGAGCATTTACTCAGTCTCTCAAACTTAGCCTATGTTTGAAAAAAGTAGTAAGAATAGTTTCTGCATCATTGGGTTGTTTGAGAATGTAATTAGGTAACAAGAAACTATGTAGCACTTTGCCTGATTCAGGACTGCTTGACAAAAGTCATCTATTATTAGTCATAATAGTGACATTCAAACTTCCAGATTCAACAAGTGATCCTTTTTCTGTAGACTGCTAACTCCAGCTATACTGTACGTTCTACCCTTTCTTCATCCAGTCATTGATTGTCTTGTCCATTCTTTCCTGCATCCAATTTTCTGTTTGTGAATCTGACTCAGAAGCAGTCCTGAGTCCTCTTGTCTTCTTGCCCTTCTGCTTTCTTGTAATCTCCAGGCGACGTGTTTGCCTTTGTCAGTCCTATACCCTGCTCCTAAGGGCAGTGAGAGCTATCAAGTGTGTGAATTGGTACCTCTGCAGATTTATGATCGCTTGTTCTGTAGAAAGATGTCTTGTGTGGGGTAGGGAGAGGGTATAGGCAATTCAGTTACTCTGGTTTCTTGTATCCTTTCTGGTAATTTGAGTCATTTAAGGGATTCATTTACCCTTTACTTTTGAAGATTATTTCATCTTAAAATGGTAAATGTTATATATATTTCACTATAATAAAAAGTGAACTGTATATGATTTGTACATTTCATTCATACAATACTGTGAAAAACTGATCTACTTTTTCAAAAAATTTTCTAAAATATTGTTTGAGTATATGGGTACATATATTGCTTTTTTTGGAACATTATGAAAAGTACATGTTGTCTTCAAAGATTTTTACTTTTTTTGGTACCAGGGATTGAACTCACAACCTCACACTTGCCAGGCAGACACCTATGCCACCAAGCTAAATCCCCAGCCCCAGATTTTTACTCTTTATTCAAGAGAACGTTATTAAGATTCATTGTGTATATAGTTACAGATCACTCACTCTTTTATACTGTAGTCAATTGCATGAGTAAACTACAATATGTTTATCCATTTTCAGGGACATTTGCCTGTTCTTGTTCTCATAAACAAAGCTATCGTTATCATACATATAAATGTGTTCTCATGCACATGTATGGGTTTATTTTACTAATGTTTATCTGACTTGAATGTTTGGATTATAAGGTAAGCAATAGGAGAACTCTGTTAGAAGATATGCTGGTGTTTCTTAAAATGATTACAATACTCCTGCTTGCCAGGCATGGTGGAGCATGCCTGTAATCCTAATCCTTAAAAAGCTGAGGCAGGAGGATCACCAAGTGTTCAAGGCCAGACTGGACTATATAGTGAGTTTAAGATCACATAGTAGTACATAGTAGACCCTCTCTCAAAACAAAAACAAAAATGAAATAATCCTGCTTTATTGGGGTGAGGGCATTCCAAGATCCTCTATGTGCATCTGAAATCAGATAGTATCAAACCTTATAATACTGTGTTTATTTTTCTACATATACATACTTTTTTTTCATATACATACTTTTGATAACTTTAATTTCTAAATTAGGTACAATAAGGCATTAACAAGTAATAATAAAATAGAACAGTTATAATAAAACATTGTAATTAAAGTTATGTGAATATGCACTCTCTCCAATATTTTACAGTAATATTTTTAGACTGTGGTTGACTAGGAATAAAAACACAGAAAGCAAAACTATGAATAAGGAAGAATACTGTATACTCCCTTACACTGTATTTGCATTGTCTGAACAATTCCGTGGATTCACATTCCCTCCAGTACTCAATATTGTCATGTTCTTAAATTTTTTCAACTAAGAAATTATAAAATGGTATATCACTATGATCTTAATTTGTTTTTGCTTCATATCTTAATTACTTTCCTCATTGCTGAAACAAATACCCAACACCCACAACCTAAAGGAAGAAGAGTTTATTTTGGTTCATGTTTCATAATTTTTGGTCTTTGTGTGGACTGTGGCATGGTGGAGTGGCTTGGGCAGAGGAAAATTGCTCACCTCATGGTAGACAAGAAACAGAAAGCAAAAGGAGCTGGGAAGGAAGATATGCCCTTCTAGATCCCATCCCCAGCAACCTCTCTTTCAACCAGATCTTGCCTCCTAACAGCTAGTCAGTTATACCACCCCATAATTCAGTGACCTTCCAAAAGCCCTGCCTATGAGTTGTAGTTAGGGGAATATCTAGATGAAAACCATAATAAATCATTACCAAGAATTTCAACACCTCTTCATACATTTGTTGACCAACATGAGTGTTAAAGTTCCTAACTGTAATTTTGAGTTCATTTCTCCTTTTTGTTTTTTTTTTCTAATTTTTATTTATTATTAGCATATTTTTTTTTTAAGACAGGGTCTTGCTATATACTTCAGACTGACCTTGAATTCACTTTGTATCCTAGACTCATTTTTAAATTCTTATAAAGTCCAAATGTCTCGCCATGATGGGTGGTATCTCTTTGGAAACTTTTTTTTTTTTTTGGTATGGGGGATCAAACTGATGACCTTGTGCTTACCAGGCAAGCACTTGAGCCACTGAGCTAAATCCCCATTCACTCTGTATCCTACACTGGCCTCTAACGCATGGCAGTTTTCCTATCTTAGCTTCCCAAGTGCTAGGATTGCAGTTGTGTGCCACTACAACCAGCTCCTCAAATATTTATTTATTTATTTATTTATTTATTTATTTATTTATTTATTTTCTTGAGACTGGATCTGAACTATTGTAGAGCTATATATATGTATTATAATATTTCAGGGAAGTGGAGTCCAGGCAGACCTCGAATTCATGATTATCCTCCTGCCTCAGCCTCCTTAGGGCTGGGATCACAGGCGTATGCCACCATGCCAGCTTCAGATTTTTAGTTTGATTAGTATTTGAAGTACATAATGATTTTATTCATTATGGGGAGCTGGTACATGTATGTAACACATCTTAGTTCCTTTTACACCCTCTTCCACACCTCCCAACTCCACGTCTTGGTCCTCTTCGGACTGGCAAAAGATCTATCTCCTTGTTTGCCATTATTTCTCTTACCAGTTAGTTTTTGCTTCATGTATTTGAAGCTTTGGTATCTGTTGCATACAAGTTTGGACAGTTTTATGTTCTTAGAGAATGAATTTTTAAAAAATCATTATGTGATGTCCTTATTTCTTTCATTTTCTTTCATCTGAATTTGGCTATCAGGTATTAATATAGCAATATTTTTTTCAACTTTTTAATTTTTATTATTTTTGGTTTAATCAAACTAACTAGTTTTTCTTTTATAATTAATGCATTTTTATTTTATGTACATTGTATAACTTTATTATACATCTCTAGTTCTCTCTTCCACTTTTTCCATTGAAAGTTAACTTTACATCTATGACTCCACTTCCCTGAAATATTATAATACTAACACTTTACATGGCAAGTTCTTCTGTTTTATTCTTCTTCAGAGATACTTCATCCCCATATAAATTCTACAATTAGCTTGTCAATATTTATGAAAAACTATTGGAATTTTACCTGATGTGTTGGATTTATGGATGGACTTAGAATTATAACTTTTTATTATTAATCTTTTCATATAGATCCTTCATGTTTTAAATATTAGTTTTCTTTATCTCATGTTATCTATTTTGGGGTTGTTCTCCTGGTCTTTAGTCTGATGTAGCAGTCTCACTATACACGTCCATTTACTTCTCGCCCTCCTCTACTATTCAGATAAATTTTTTTTTTTTGTACCAGGGATTGAACTCACAACCTTGCACTTGCCAGGCAGGCACTTACACCACTGAGTTAAATCCCTGGCTCCTCCTCTACTGTTGGATAGCCCAAATCTTAAGTTTTTTTTTTCCCTTTGCCCCTGACTGCATACATCATCTTCATTATTTCACCCTTTTCACTTTGCTAAGCATTTGGCATCTCTTAAAACTCTGAATCTGTGTGACTTCTTTTTTTCACCTGCCAGTTTCCCTCTTAATTCTTCTGTCTGGTAATTCTTACTCTTTAGAAATAAGCTCACATAAGCACCTTTTCTAAATAGCCTCCACAGATCTCCTTCTGTCTCCCATCTGGGTCAAGTTAGCTGTACTATCTGTCTTGTTTGAATGACATGAGACTTCCTCTCTTAGAGCATATTAACTATACATAGTATGATCCTTCCTCCATCTGTGTTCAGGAGAGTTAGAAATAGTCTTCTTTCCAGGTTCTCTCTCCCTTGCCCCACCTTTTTCTCCTTTGGAAGATGTCAGGAGCCAACAGATTAGAAATTGTAAATGTGGTTTTAAGGGATATTCCAAATGCAACATGGGGATGGCAGTACACATCAATAATACCAGCACTCGGGAGGCTGAGGTAGGAGGATCACCATGGGTTTGAGGCTAGCCAGTGAGTTCAAGACCAATCTGAACATACATAGCAAGACCTTGTCTCATACATAAAACACAACACAAAAGAAAACACAAATTCAAGAGGCCTCAAAGTCACTGTATTTTCATCTTAATGTTTCTACTAAAGTGGTGATTTCATTTGTTCTGTTTATGTCACTAATAGATTGTTTTTTATGTTGACTTTCTTTTAGGTCAGAAAGCAAAAGCTGATACAGTAGAGCTCAATGATTCTCAGCTGGCCTTCTCTAAGGAATCCTTTTACCAGGATCAACTGACACCGAGATCCTCAAGAGATTCCAGGTTGGGGCATGCCACACATGAGGAAAGGCTGTTAGAGACACAGGAAGGGAACTTGAGGCCAGGAACAGACCTCTCTAAGGAGACATTCTCTGGAAAGCTGAGCCACAAACTTGGTAATTTAGAGATAGGTGATAACCTATGTTTAAGAGTTTCACAGGAACAAATCATTGCACAAGATGATAGCCATCATCATGACTCTAAAAAGCCAGGGAAAGAACATTTGATTAAAGCAAGAAGCAAGCCCTATAAATGCAAAGAATGTGGAAAAGGCTTTAGCAAGAATTGGGCCCTTACTCAGCATCAACAGATTCATACTGGCATGAAGCCGTATGAATGTAATGAGTGTGGGAAGGCCTTCAAACGCAGGTCTCACCTCATAGAGCATCAGCATATACACAGTCGAGAAAAGCCATTTTTGTGCAAAGAATGTGGGAAAGCTTTTTACTATAGTTCTTCGTTTGCTCAACACTTGAGAATTCACACTGGAAAAAAATTTTATGAGTGTACTGATTGTGGAAAGGCCTTTACTCACCGCTCTACTTTTATTCACCATAATATGACTCACACTGGAGAAAAACCTTTTATATGCAAAGAATGTGGAAAAGCTTTTGGTCTCAACTCCTCCTTCACTCAACACATGAGGATTCACACTGGCGAAAAGCCCTATGAGTGCAGCGAATGTGCAAGGGCCTTTGCTCATCGCTCTACTCTCATCAGGCATAAGAGAACCCATAATGGAGAGAAACCCTTTGAGTGCAAAGAGTGCGGCAAGGCCTTTCGTGATAGTTCTTCCTTAATTCGGCATATGAGGGTTCACACTGGTGAGAAACCCTATGAGTGCAATGAATGTGGCAAGGCCTTTACACAGCACTCTGCTTTTATTCGACATAATAGGACCCACAGTGGAGTAAAACCTTTAAAGTGTAAAGAATGTACAAAAGCCTTTTACTATAGTTCTTCCTTCATTCGACACATGAGGAGTCACACTGGAGAAAAGCCCTATGTTTGCAAAGAATGTGGAAAAGCCTTTACTCAAACTGCAAATTTTGTTCGGCATTATAGAATCCACACTGGTGAAAAACCCTTTGAGTGCAAAGAATGTGAAAAAGCCTTTGGTGACAATTTTGCTTTAACTCAGCACATGAGAACTCACACTGGTGAGAAACCCTTTGAATGCAGTGAATGTGGAAAGACCTTCAGGCATAGTTCATCCTTTACTCTTCATCGAAAGATTCATAGTAGAATTTAAAAGGTATTGAAAGGCCAGCTGGACACAGTAGCACATGGCTATAATCTCAGCACTTGGGAAGCGGAGGCAAGAGGATCACTGTAAGTTTGAGGGCAGCCTGGGCTACATAGTGAGTTCAAGTCCAGCCTGTACTACAAAGAAAGACCCTGTCTCATAAATAAATATCTATAGGAAGAACTTTTACAACGGTGTTCTTAGTCAACTTGAGTGAACACATTGGTGAAATACCTTTTCTTTTGAATGTAACAATTTTGAACAGAGAAAAAACAGTGTCCATAAGTTCATACTGAAGAGAAACAATAGTCATCCCCTTGAAAACTTTGTGGCAGGTCATCCCTTGTCATCTAAAGTATATTAGACGTCCCAGCCTGAGCCTTATGTCACATCTGAGGATTGTCCAGTGAAGAGTCATTGCAGTTATTATGTATTTAGGTAAAATGTTAGCAACAATTTATTTACACTATAGATCTAACTTGGTTATTTTTTTAAAAACTAAGAAATGGAGGCTGAAGTATAAAAGAGAAATGTATGCATGCATTTGTTCCAATTTCTCTGTCAAGCCAGGGTAACAGGTGAAAAATTAAAAAGGGCCCATCCCCCTTATGTGTTTTTTATATATCCATAGTCTGGAGAATTGGCCCATAAGGACAACTTTGCCAACATTTATTAAGGGCATTTTTTGTTCTGATACATTCTCATTTCTATCTTCAAGTAATGTAAGTCTTTGTTAAATACTGAGGTGCATACAAACATCTTCATAGTTACAGTAAATTCTTATTCCTGGTAGTTATGTTATATGAATTTGAAACACTGAATTTGTGAATTAGAGTCATTGTTGCCAGGGAAAATACATGGTTAGGTTGCTGTGAGCCTTTGATCCAAACATTTTCATCAACAATTATATATGTTGGGTGGGGGTTTAGCTCAGTGGCATAAGGGCCTGCCAGGCAAGCATGAGGTCATCAGTTCAATCCCCAGTACCAAAAAAAAAAAAAAAATTATATATGTTTTTAATGTTTTTCTATTTAAAGATACTTTATCTGTTTCTTAAAATTGTAATTTTTAAAAAAATAAAGTATTTTAACTATAGTATTTTGTTATAATGTAGTATATTGTTACTGTATTTCTTTAATTCAATTTTTTGGTAGGGTTGTTTTTTTTTTTTTTTTTTTTTGAGACAGTGTCTTACTTTGTAGCCCAGGCTGGACTTGCACTTACTGTAGTACTCCTTTCTCAGCCTCCTTAGTCCTAGGATTACAGGTGTATGCCATGGCACCTAGCTAACTCAGTTATATTCACACATGCACAGTATTTATATACAGTACTCACATCCAGTAAACACTGCATAGTTCTAATACTGGAAACAGTGCTGTGGACACATTCGATACTGTTAAGTATAGCCAGGTATATCATGTTTTAATGTTTAAAAACATTAAAGAAAAACTAGAGCTAGTTAACTAAGATTAAAATTCTATTTTTGATGGAGCTGTAGGATCTGTAATGGCACAGTACTCTGTGATTAAACCTCATGACATTACTGTGCCCTAAGAAAAGAGAGACTGATGGAACTTATTCTGCAGAAGAGAAAGACATTTGTGAGGATGACATGTTAACATCTGGTATCCTCTTGGGTGTTTGACTTTCACTACTTGATAGTGTCACCAACTTTTCCTCCTGAACTGGCTTGAAAAAATTTGTTTTGTCTGTTAGCTTTTCACCTTAAATCTTAAGCATCCCAGCATAAAAGGAATGGAGTGAGGCAGAGTACTTGAGTATGGTCTCAAGTTGCATTCATTTACCTATAAAAGTTTCCAGTTTATCCTTATTTATGGCTGAGTAGTACTCCATTATATAAACATATCACATCTTTTTATCCATTTCTCAGTTGATGGGTATTTAGGTTGTTTCTAAGATCTGGCTATTACAAACTGCTGCTATAAACATGGGTGCTCATCTGTCTCTGTGATATATTTTTCATTCTTTTGGGAAAACACCTGGAAGGGGGATAGCTGGGTGAATGGATATCCAATGCTAGTTTTTAGAGAACTCTCCATAATGATTTCCACAGTGGTTACACCAGTCTGTATTCCCATCAGCAGTGGAAAAGGGTGCCTTTTGCCCCACAGCCCTGCCAGCAGTTGTTAGTTGATCTCTTGGTAATAGCCTTCTGGAGTGAGATGGAATTTCAGAGTTCTTTTAATTTGCATCTATTGAATGACCAGTGATGTTGAACATTTTTTCATGTATTTGCCATTTCTACTTCATCTGAGATGGCTATTTTTTGGATGGGGCCTTTAAATTTGGGGGAGTCTGGATTTTTAAAAATTCTTTATATATTCTAGATATTAGTCCTTTGTCTGAGGTATAGCTGCAAAAAACATTTTTTCCACACCGTGGCTTGTCTCTTCACTTTGTTGATGGTTTCTTTTGCTATGCAAAAGCTTTTTAGTAAGATGAGATCCCAGTTGTTCATTTTTTCTGGCAGTTCCTTTTGGGTTTTGTGGATAAAATCTTTGCTTATACCAACGTCTTCAAGAGTTTTATCTTTCAGTAGACTTAGTGATTTTGTTTTAAATTTCAATTTTAATTTATGGTATGGTGAAAGATATGGGTCCAGTTTTAATCTTTGGTATGTGGAAGGCCTGTTTTCCTAGCACTATGTGTTAAAGAGGTTGTCTTTCTTCCAGTGAAGGTGTTTGACTCATTTGTCAAAGATCAAGTGGCTGAATGTATTTGTTGTTGTTTCTGTAGCCTCAGATCTGTTCCCTTGGTCCTCAGGTCTTTTTCACTAGTACCATGCTGTTTTTTATCATAGTAGCTTTGTATTATAATTTTAAGTCTGTGATTGTGATGCCCCCAGGCTTGTCTTTTTTGTCCACAGTTGCTTTTGCTAATGTAGGTTTCTTCTGGTCCCAAGCAAATTTTAGGATTATTTTTCTAATCCTGTGAGATACACTATTGGAGTTTTAATGGGTATTGCATTAAATCAGTATAACAATTTTGAGAGTAAGGCCATTTTCACCATATTGGTTCTTCCCACCCACGAAAAAGTGATATTGTTCCATTTTCTGATATCCTCTTCAATGTCCTTTTTCAGCATACTGTAGTTTTGTCTCCTTCCCTCCCGCCCTCCTTCCCTTTCTTCCTTCCTTTCATTCATCTTTTTGAGACAATGTCTTGCTATGCAATTTAGACAAGGTAATGCTTGCTTCCAAGAATGAATCTGGGAATACTGCTTCTCTTTCAATTTCATTACAAACCTTGAGAAGTAGTGGTATTAGATATCCAAATTTCTTGTAGAATTCAGCAGTGAATCCATCAGCCCAGGCTGGTCTCAAACTTGCAATGATCCTCCCACCTTAGCCTCCTAAGTGCTGGGATTACAGTCATGTGCTACCATGCACAACTGGGCATACTGTAGTTTTCAATGTAAAAGTCTCACTTATTTCATTAGATTGGTTTGTAGGTATTTTTGTGTGTGTGCTATTGTGAAAGGTATTGTTTGCATAATTTGTCTCTCAGTGAGTTTATTGTTTACAGGATTGCTATTCATTTTTGAGCATTGACTTCATATCCAGCTACGTGACTAAATTTGGTTATTAAATTTAGAGGTCTTTCAGTGCAGTTTTGGAGATCTAAGTAGAGTCATGTCATCCACAAACAATGATAATTTAACTTTTTCCTTTCCTATCTTTTTTTTCTTTTTTCCTCTTATGTAATTGCTCTGGTTGTTTACAAAACTATATTGAATAAGACTGGTAATAGTGAACATCGTTTTTCCTGATTTAGAGTGGAAGTTTTCAGTTTTTTCCCATTTAGGATGATATTGGCTGTTGGTATGTCATAGATGGCTTTTATCAGGTTGAGAAAAAGACCTTTTAACCTAATATTCTATATGGCTTTTATCATGAATGGGTGTTGGACTCTGTTAAATGCTTTTTGTGCATCTATTGAGATAATCATATGGTCCTTAGCTCTGTTAATATGGTTTATTACATTTATTGATTTGCCTATGTTGAACCATCCCTCCATCCCTGGGATGAATCCTGCTTTATCCTGGTATATAATCTTGATTATTTGCTGCATTCTGCTTGTCAATATCATCCTGAAGATTTTTACATCTATGTTCATTAAGGAAATTGACCTATAGTTCTCTTTTTTGGTTGGATAACCCTCTCTGATTTGTATTAGGGTAATGATTGCTTCCCAGAAAGAATCTGAGAGTACTTCTCTTTCAGTTTCACTAAAAATTTTGAGAAGTAGTGATATTAGATCTCCAAATTTCTTGTATAATTCAGCCATGAATCCATGAGGGCCTGGGCATTTCTTTGTTGGTAGGTTTTTAGTTATGTCTTCAATTTCATTGACTGATATTGGTTTGTTTAGAATTTTTATATTTTCTTAATTCAGCATTGGTAATTCATATATATGTAGGAATCTGTCCATTTCTTCTGCATTTCCCATCTTATTAGCATACAGGATCTCAACATAGATATAGATGATCTAGATTTCTGCTGGGTCTGTTGTAATTTCATCCTTTTCATTCCTAATTGCATGGATTTGAATCTTTTTTGGATAACTAAGAGTTTGTCAGTTTTATTTACTCTTTCAAAAACCAACTCTTTGTTTCATTAATTTTTTTGTATTGTTTTCTTCTCCATTTTATTCATGTCTGCTCTGATCATTATAATTTTCTTGCTGTGTGAACTTTGGGCTTGACTTGCTGTTTTTCTAGACACTTGAGGCTCAACATTAGGTTGTTTATTTCAGGTTGCTCTGTTTTCCTGTTGTGGGTATTCACCACTTTAAAGTTCCCTTATGGTACTGCTTTCATTTAGTCTCATAAGTTTTGGTATGTAATATTGGCATTATCATTTAATTATAGAAACTAATTTCTTTAGTTTCATCTGTTACCCATTGATTATTCAAGAGAGTATTATTTAATTTCCATGTGTTTATGAAGTTCTTGTGGTTTCTTTTGCCATTGATCCCAATTCCATTGCACTATGGTCTGTATTATGCATGGGATAATTTCAATGCCTTTGTATTTACTTAAGCATGTTCTGTGAGGTAGTATGTGGTCTGTTTTGGAAGACATCTTGTGAGCTGCTTCAGTTCTTATAGTTTATTGGGGTTTTGTTTTGTCTAGTTGATCCATTTATGACAGTGGGGTATTAAGGTCCCCATTACAATTAGTGCTTAATTTTTCATATCTGTAGTATTTGTTTTATATACTCGGGTGCACTAGTACTTGGTACACATATATTTATGATTGTTATCTCTTCCTCTCAGATTGTTGCCTTTACAAGGCTGTAGTGATCTGCTTTCTCTCTTTTAACCAGTTTTGGCTTGAAATCTTTGTCTGCAAATAGAATAGCTACCCTTGCTTTTTATCCAGGCTCCTGTCACATGGAGTATTGTTTTCCATTCCTTGACTTTTAGTCTCTGAATTTCTTTCTGAATTAAATGTTTGTGTGCAGCATATTGTTGGATCTTGCTTCTTGATTCATTCTATGTTTCTTTTCTTTTTTTTATCGGTACCAGGGATCAAACTCATGACCACATGCCTGCGAGGCAGACACTTATGCCACTGAGCTAAATCCCCAGCCCCTCTATGTTTCTTTTCATTGGTGAATTGAGACTGTTTACATCAGGTTATAGCTGATATGTATTGATTTATCTTTACTATGTCATTTTCCCCTCTGTTTAATTAGTTGCCTTGCCTAATAGATTCATTCTTGTGGAGTTCATGGAGTTGTAGTCCTCATTATCTTTTTCTGGAATGTCTTTCAGAACATTTTGGAGTGCAGGTTTGGTGGTCATGAATGTCCTCAGGTGTTCTTTGTCATGGAAGTATATTATTTCCTTATCAATTTTGAAAGAGTTTTGCAGGATATGTCAGTCTGGGTTGGAGGTTGTTCTCTTTTAGGGTTCAACATATTTCACTCTAAAATTTTCTTGAATTGAAGGTTTGTGTTGAGAAGTTTGTCATGATTCTGATGGGCTTTCCTTTATAGGTGATTTGTTTATTTTATCTAATAGTTTTTAATATTTTGTAATTGTGTTGAATTTTTGGATTCTTGACTGTTTTATGTCTTGTTGCAGATTTTTAAAAATCATAGCTAACTACAATATATGCCTCATTTAACTGTATGTCAAATTTTTTCCCTGCCAAGGAAGTTTTCTGAGATGAAGTCTGTAAACAGGTTTTTATGTCATTTGCACTATCTCCTGCTTTTTTCATTAAGTCCAGTCAATCTTACGTTATTCTTCTTTGCATTATCTAGCAACTGCTGGATTGATTTCTCATGGTCCTGTGGTATTTTTAAGAAATCTGACTTTTTATGATTGCTAACCACAATCCTATCTTCTATATCTGAGATTCTGTCCTTACATTTGTGTATACTTTCAATGGAATTTTTAAATCTTGATATATGCTTGAATCTGTGTTATGGATTTTTCCGCCGTATTGGGCATTCATGGTTTTCATCATTTTCCTAAGTTGTTTCTTTTTTTTCTTTATCTGCTCTAGAGTCACTATGTCTTTCATTATGGTTACTATCTCTGTAGTTATCTGAGAAATATCTGATTTGATTTTTTTTCTAGACGCTCACTCATTTGCCTTGTTGTTACCACTTCAGAATGTGCAGTGGTGGCTTTTAGGTTGTTCTACCTCTTTGTTCCCTTTGTCTTTAGTGAGCTGGAAGTCTGGGGTTGCATCTTGTTTCAGTGTCTTCTTATTTTATATTTTGCTTTTAGTTTATTTCCTGGGTTTATTCTTATAACTGCCTATGGTTAGTAGCTTTATTGCTAGAATTTGGAACTTATAGGAAACAACTACTTCTCAGTGGTGTCTTTCAGATGTTGTTGGCTTTTGGATTTTGAATATGTTGAAAGATCTTACCTCTTTAGTTTATTTTGGATGAGAAGTTCCTGCCCATTGGGTCCATTCCCTGGTTCTTTGGTATTAGCCTAAAGTATTTTTTATGACTCTTAGCCAATATCAATCTTGGTATACCAGGAAGAGCAACTGATTAGAACAATTATTTCACTTTCACTAAAGTGATATATTCAGCAAAACAATACCATCAAACACAGTATAGAAAGTGACAAACTGAGGTAACTTAATTTGCCACCTTTAACCATATGAACTGATTTATACAACAAAAATAAAATGAACCAAAAAATTGTATACAGCAAATAACCCCTCAATATGGCACTGTTAAAAAAATGTGGCAATGTTTTATTCAGGGGAGAAAATTGAAAAAGTGATAGGGAGGAAAAAATGGAAAAATAGAAAAGAAGAAAGATTAGAAAAATGGCTGGAGGACAAAGGATCACATAAACTTTGAGGAACGTGCAGAAGACAGGAGGTAAAGAGAGGGAAGAAATAAAAATGAATAGAATAGCACAAGAATAGCAAAAAACCTAGAAACCATATTCACCCTCATAAAAAACAAATGAAAAAAAATTTTTTTTAAATCAATGAAAAAAAAGTCCACTTTAAAATGTGTCTCTGGTGCCACTTACACAATGTGGGCAGAGTCTAGATCCAAGTCAGTCAATTCCAACAAGCCAGCAGCAACTCCATGGTGGGGTAGTGGATAGTCCCAGCAAGCCTGCACCCTTTGTCCACTGAAGTTCAGGCTGGCCTCTGGCTGCAAGCTGAAACCAGAACCACCCACCCTGCAGCAGTTTCTACACCCACTACAGTGTTGAACTTGGCTGGGAGCCACTAGGTGGAGCCAGCAGCCACTCCAAGTCCTGAGCTCAGCTGGCCTCTCACCAAGGTGGCTCCTGGCCAATCACCTTCTCCAGGAGGAAGATCCAGTGGAACCAGCTCAGCAGCCATTGCAGTCCACTGTAGTTCACTACTTTGCTCCACTGGTGTACTTCTCCATGGAGGCTTCTGGGTGACTCTGCCAGCAGTCACCAGGTGTTTGCAGGTTTGAGCCACCCCTCCTACACAGTGTCTGGGCTCAGGGGAAAGTGCCACCTGCCTCTTTCCTCCTCACTGAAGTTTCTCTTTGCTCTCCCTGTGGACTTCATTACTTACTTCAGATCTTTCCTGGGCACCAGGGACCCACTTGCTTTCTTCTCTTCCTCATGTTACTATATTCCAGTGTCTGGGCACCAAGTCTTGGAGAGGCTTTTTCTCTGCTGTTCACCACTCCATCTTTCTATGTGCAATGTCTTAATAACCATTTCTTGACATTTATGTGTGGATTCATACTTACTTGATTTTTTTTTTCATACTGAGGATTGAACTCATGACCTTGGGCTTGCCAGGCAGGTGCTCATACTGCTGAGCTAAACTCTCGGCCCATACCTATTTGAAGCGAGGGAGTAAATCACTTTGACCAGAATCTAACGTTGCATATGGAATCTTTTGAATTTATAAATACAGGAAATTAATTTAAAAATGAAAACTTGGAAGATATATAGTTGAATCAGCAAAACCTATATATTTGCTGGAAGTATTTCCCTGCACAAGAGTTATGATCTCCAGATAAAAATAGCACTCCTCCTAGAGTCTTGTTGAGAAGCAAGAATCCTCAGATACTACAGGCCTGTGATGGGAAGTATTCCTGTTTTTATATTGCTAAGGAGATAATTTCCCATAGCTTTGTAACCAGCAATTTATCCTACAGGTCTATTATATTTCTGTTGCCTTAAGGTGTAGTGGGACATCTAGGCTCAGGTCTTCTTTTTCTGAGTATGATTGATGACTTCAAACTACATGGATATTTCACTTGGATTCAAGAGCTAAAGTCCACAAAAGTCCTGAAGGGCTCACATCCTTAAGCGTATAAAGATGGAAAACAAGTTTGTATACTACTCTTGTGTTTACAGCCATGGTCAGCCCTTGTAAACAGCTCTCATTACACATGTGAATAGTACTTTTACTCTTTCCATTTCTTTGGTCTTTGGCTATTTCTGAGAGTAGGCTTGGGAAATATTTTCCAAAAAGGATTCATGGGCTTTGACTATTTGACCTGTCTAACATGTGGACTCACTCACATATCAATCCTAACTTCCATTAGAGATGTGCTATTAGTCTTTATTGTAGGCTGCACTGCGGTTCTATTTCTTCCATCAGGTGTTAGCTCATTTGCATGTTTCCTCCAACAGAGCCCTCTATACCTTTCTCAGTGTTTCTCTTTGAATACTTCATCTGAAATCTCCCCTCTTTCATAAATCATCCTCAATCCTTTTATTGAAATTAAGATCATCTTCCTACTTTACCTGGACCACAGGCTGAATTCTGGCCATTTGCTATCTTGAAAGTTGCCTAAATATAGTTGTATCTGTGAGATTCAAAACTCAAACTTTTTTTTCCTTTTGGTTTGTTTTGGTGTTTTTGTTTGTTAAGACAGGGTCTTGTTACATCATTCAGGGTGGCCTTGATTTCACATGTAGCCTAGGCTGGCCTCAAACTTGTAGCAGTTTCCCTGCCTGAGCCTCCCAAGAGCTAGGATTATAGGCTTGTGCCACCATAGCTATGTCACAAATGTATATTAGGGGGTTCAGCCACATAGAAATGCTCTAGGGGACTAGTGCTAGAAGGTTCCCCCCCCTTTTAAAAAGTTCTTAGAGAAACAATGTACTCTTACCCCACCTTTTAAAAAGTTCTTAAGAGAAACAATGTACTCTTCTAATTGTAGCATGTGATCTATTTAGTCCATATGACAGCCAGGCAGTGTCAGTATTATTTTCTCAACAAAGGTATGTGGTGGGGGTAGCTATGAATACTCACAAAATTGTCCATATTACACAAGATATCAATGCTAAAACTTTTGAATGTTTTTAGCTAGGGAACTTCATTAGACGTTTTGGGGTGATGCATAATCTATGATGCTTCACCTCATAAACATGTGCAAAAGGATCCATCTTGTTCTCTTTGTCTTGACTAAAATTTGTACTTATACTTGAAGCTCTGATGTTTGGTCATTTAGCCTTTTTTAATTTTAAAGAGAATAAAACAAAGCCAAAAGGAACAAAGCAGATCAGAGCAAAACAATGCAAATAACACAGGACTTCAGACCAAGACAACAAGAAACCAACAGTGGCTACCATAAGGGTCATTTAGCCTTACAAGTACTAAGCCTACAAGTACTGTAGAGCTCCATCTCCTGGCAGTTATGGAGAAAGGTCCAAAGAGGACTTTGTTGCTGACAGTGACAGAAGGTGTATACCCATTCATCAGTCCATTTATTCACACATTCACTCTTCAAGGAGTTTTTTTTTTTTTTGGTCTTTTTGAAACAGGGTCTTGCTATACAGTTCAGGCTGGCCTTGGACTCACTTTGTAGCCCAAGCTGGTCTCAAACTTGCAAACAATTCTCCTGCCTCAGCCTCCCAAGTGCTGGAGTACGCTGCAACATCCAGTTCTTCAAGTAGTTATTAAGCACATGCCTCAAACCAGGCATTCACTGCACTCACACTGCACATGTAACAACTGGTTCAGGAATGGTCATATTCCCTAAGCCAAGTCAATGGAAAGAACTGAGCATTTCCTGGAATTAGGAGGACAAAGCAATTGTCTGGACTTGATTAGCTAAGAGGGCTGAGTTAGTGTTGTTTACAGCCATCTAACTGCTTCCTGAAGAGGCCCCTCTATTAACCTGTTTTGGTAGAAACCAGAGCTCTGCTATGGTAAGCATTTTCCAGATATGACTGAGACACAAATATTGTCGTTCCTCAAGCCAGCTGAAGAATACCATTGTGTGTCAGGTAGAATCTTATCACTTCTAGATAACAAAATCTCAAATGCCATAAAGAACAAAGCCTGAAACACACACACTATATAATTGTCCTTTCCTCTCCAGTGTCCATGCATCCATCACATTGATCTGTACTATCTTTCAGGTCACAAAACTGAAAGCCACAGGAACACGGACTATTTCATTTTTTACCTAGAAATTAGAATACATGAATCCATTCTCCTTACAAAACTGTAACTATCTTTCAAAGTTCAGGGAAGAAAAAAACTTCCTTGGGTATTTCAAGATATACAAGGTAGGAAGTTAACACTTTCAAAATTGGTAAACCAGCTAGAAAAGCACTGGGGTCAAGGGAAATCTGCATAAATATGACCTAGGGATGGAGAAATCTGTGTTGCTGTTACCAGTGTTTCTTCCAGGAGTAAAACTTCAAAGCCACAGAACTTGAAAGTAAACATTGGAATACAGTTCAGCTGCAGTACATATAACTGAATTTCCTGTTTGCTTTACCTAGAGTACCACCTGAAACACACATGCACACACACATGTATGCACACATGTATGACACATCCATAGATGCACTAATGCTGCATAATTCTTATCACATGCTTAGTGTTCATCCTTTAGGATTCAGATTAACAAATACACCCACAGGTTGGTATACTCTAATCTCTTAATTACCTTCTCATAATACTTGAAAATTTTTTTCAAATTTATTCACTATTTGTTCTTTGTCAGGTATCATCCAGGAGAAAAGGATACATCTGTGAATTTGTATTACAACATTTAGCTGCAAATTATGCTCACCAAAATAATGATCTCACTACAGAGATGAGGTTATTTTTCTCTAGAATGCCATCTCACAGTAAAGACTACAACTATAGCTAAAATTAGTTAAGTAGTGAAAATTTTCACAAGAAATATTCACATGAAAGCTCCTTATATACAAAATTGTATTAGAGACAAAAATTTTAATAATTCTTTTGCAGCTTTGATTTTTAACATTGTAACATTTATTGTATTCAAATGCATAATTAAATATCTTCATATCCCATTAGCTAAAAAGAATTCTATGTAGGACTCAAACCGCAAGCTACTGCTGTAAGAAATATATTTGTCTCCTCCCGTATAGAATTTTGTTTACAATAATACCAATGCAAAATTTTACATGTAATTCCTATATCCTTTATGTTGTTCTATAACTGTTGTTGTCTAGCAGGATAACCCTTAGCGAACACTGCTGTATTTATATCAGATTTCTCTTCAGTGGGAGGGATATACTCTAACTGGAGGACTTCCCCGTGTACTTAATTTTCTTTAACTTGTCTCCTGTATAGGTTTTTAAGACATTCATATTGTCTATGGTCTTTCTCATATTTGTTATATGTAGTTTTTTCTAGTGTGATTTAACTAAGGTATTGATTGACACTGATAAAGGCTTTCCATATTCACTGTCTCCAGTTTCTTTAGAGTATGAACTCTGATGGATAAGGTTGTATCATTACTAAAGTTCTTCCCACACTTTTCTTCAATAAAAAATTTCTGATATTGAATTAGGATCTGTGGCTAAAGTTTATTATAATAAATACTGTTTCATATAGTTTCTCTCTCATATGACTTCTGACATGTATAGTGATTTATTTGGTCTAAATACTTTTCCATGTTTGTTGCACGATGATTTCTCTCCAGTATGTGTTCTTTGATGGGTGGTAAGATTTGAACCCTTACTGAAAGCTTTCCCACATTCATTACATTTATATGGCTTTTCTCCTGTATGAATTCTTTGATGTACTGTAAGGTTTGAACTACAGCTGAAGGTCTTCCCACATTTAATACATTCATAAGGTTTCTCTCCAGTATGAATTCTGTGATGTTGAAGCAGGGATGACCTGTGACTAAATGCTTTTCCACATATACTGCATTCATAAGGTTTCAACCTAATGTGATTTCTCAAATGCATATTCAATGATTCAGGATGGCTGAAGGATTTGTTACATTTCTGACATTTAAAGGGTTTTTCTTCAGTATGAATACTTTGATGTTGAGTAAGAAATGAGAGACTACTAAAGACTTTCAGACATCTGTCACATTCATATTGTTTCTCTACTGTGTGAATTCTCTGATGTCGAGTAAGGTGTGAACTGCAGCAAAAAGCTTTCCCACATTCACTGCATTCATAAGGTTTCTCTCCAGTATGAATTTTCTGATGGTGAATAAGAGATGACCTATGAATGAAGGCCTTTGCACACATTCGACACTCATAAAGTTTTTCTTGAGTATGAATTCTCAGGTGTTCAATGAGATGTGAAACACGACTGAAAGACCTTCCGCAGTTCATACATTCATATGGTTTCTCTCCAGTGTGAGTACTATGATGATTAGTAAGTGAAGATACATGACTAAAGGCCTTTCCACACTCAATACATTTGTAAGGTTTCTCTCCACTGTGGCTTATCTGATGTCGAGTAAGGGAAGAACCATGGCTAAAAGCCTTCCCACACTCATGACATTCATAGGGTTTCTCTCCTGTATGAATTCTCCAGTGGCGATTAAGAATTGATTGTTTGCTAAAGCTTTTCCCACATTCACTACATTGATAGATCTTCTCTCTATTATAAGTCTGATGAAGGGTAAGAGATTTGCTCTGGCTAACATCTGTCACACTTTCATTAGAATCTAAAATTTTATTTCTGCCATTGCTTTTCTCATTTTTTATAACTGACTTTTTGTGTATACTTTTCTTTAACATACCATGTTTATGTAATTTCTCTTTAGCAGAAATTATCTGTGGTTCAGAAAGAGTAGCATTTAAATGGAAGATGCTTTTAAATGTATTGTAAATACTTTCTTTAGTTGGGCTTTCTCTAAAGATGAAGGTCACTGGCCTGAAATGTTCAACCTGATGTCCATGTTTCCCCTCCATCTTCTTTACATATCCCCAGTCCTTGTTAAAGTTTGAAAATTCACAGCTTTGTTTTAAAGTATTTTCTATTATTGCAGCTTGGGATGAATCTTCATCATAAATATCCTTTGTTGATACTTCCTTGTTATCCCATTTTGATTCCCAATCTGAAAAACATCAAGAAAGCAAAGCACCGCTTTTTCTACAGTGCATGAAAAGTAACTACTATGGTGGAATAGGAGAATTACATAAGAAAACCCCTACAAAACATCTGGCTCTGCCAGGCAGAGTGGTACACATCTGGAATCACAGCTACTCAAGAGGATCATGAATTCAGGCCAGATAACATAGGGAGACCCCATCTCAAAAATGAACAAAACTCTGATAACTCATTCATTCCCATGATTTCTGAACATTGCTCAGGTGGAACACAGAATACAGACAGCTCCCAGGAACAGGAATAGAGGATGACAAGGGAGATGGGTAAAATATATACAATGGCATATGGGAAAAAATCTGAAAGAAAATATGGAAGGCATTCTATATTCCTAGTCACACTGTGTGCTTATATTTGTATGAAAGATCACATTTTATCTCATAACCTTCTCTAACTTTCAATTGATCTTAATTTGCTGCCAGATTAATACACTTAAAATACAGAATTTACACTACTATATCAAACAGTTACAATGACAACAAAATAATCTAGTATTTCTTATGGGTTATAAAGATTAGGCTTCCTAGGTTTATGTAGTATCTGTGTAAAATAATGTAATATACTGAATATTGGAAAATACCATTCCTAGAAACATATTTTAATACATGCCTTAATTTTTCTAATAATATGAGCTATAAAACTCAGCCTGATGAAAACAGTGATTTTTAAATCTAATTGATAACTTTTCTTAGCTTAAAACTATTAGTAAGTCTATTTCCTTACATAGGTTTAAGAAAAAACTAATTTGCTTTATTTTGTTTCAGATAAAACAACAATTTGAATTAGTTCAATGGCATCACACTTCTACTTCAATCACATGACGTGAGTAAGAGACATAACAATCCGGGGTTATGGAATAATAATTTAGAAATCTAAACTAACAATCTCTGTTTCATTTACATACAGGATCTCTGCAGACAGTATCCCTAAATACCTCCACACTCATAACAAGCACTATCTCTGCCTGATTATAAGACTCACCTAGAAACATACCTTTTGATAGTTTTTTCTCCACCATCCAGGGTTCTTTTCCATCCTCCAGTAAAGAGATCACATGTGGCTTAGTTATGGAAAGACCTGCTTACAGGAAGAACATTGTTTAAGTTGTGATCCTTAAGGATGAGTGGCCTTCACAAAAGGGATCAAAGAAAAGGCAGAAGGATGTTCACTGAAATGAGATGATGAGCTTTAGGGAACATGGTACAGTAGTTCAGCCATTTACTTAAGAGACTCTCCAGCAATTCAGAGTGCAAACAAAAGATCTCTCCTACCATAGAAGAGGGAAAGATAGCCTTACCTAGAGAGGCTAGGTTCTTGTAATTCTGAACCATCACATCCTTGTATAAGTCTCTCTGAGCAGAATCTAGCCATCCCCACTCTTCATGAGAGAAGTCTATAGCCACATCACTAAATGTGACCTGAAACAGCAAAAACATTTAGGTTTAGCCAAGACCTAAGCCTTTTTCTTATACTATACAAGAGTAAAATTATCCTGGTTGTAGAAGGAAGTAAAAGAGATTCAGGTCTTATGATTCTGGAAATCAGATTTGTTACATAATAACCAAATAATTATGTGCTTGACAGTAAGAATAAGAGATAAATATAAGTGCTTTGCTTCATAAGAATTAATTTTCTCAAAAAGAATACAATTATAAAAATTTTTTTAAAATTAGTAGTTACTGTACAGGCCATAGTGGTAGACATCTGTAACCCTAGCACTCTGGGAGGCTATGACAAGAGGACTGCAAGTTTAAGCTCATTCAAGGTAGAAAGTTTGGTTACAAATTACTGTATGGGGTCATAAAGTCTTGTACTTTACGTTAGTGTACACCCAAATCCATGTAAGATTTTTCCTAATGGCTATTTTACCGATGTTTAGAAGGTAATTCAATGAATGATTCTGGTGTTAGTTCATTTTAGTTTTTCCTTATTAAATAAAGCTTTTAAAAATACTTTAAGTTGATGAATAACTTTATTTTTAATTTTAATGTAATATAAGTAGATACATATTAATAAAGAAAATATTAAGAAGTACTTATTTCTATAAAAAAACCAAAATTTTGGCCAGGGTTTAGCTCATGCCTTCAAGCGCATGGTCATAAATTCAATCCCTAGCACTAAAAAAAAAAAAGTTTCATAACAAATTAATTAGAGAATGACAATAATGTACCATGACCTTAAAAGAATAGGCAAAATGTTACTTAGAATACAAATCATAGACAAAAAAGACTGTATCTTACAAAAAAGAAATGACAGATAATAGTACAAACCTTTCTTTTTAATGAACTTAGAAAAACTAGGAGTATAAATGAAAGAAATTAGCATATATATTAAAATATTTTTGAAACAATGAAACAGATAGTTTGGACTGCTCCCTACTTTCTCTGTCTTCTATTTTGCTCTCTCTCTTTCTCTCCAAG
Organism: Hydrochoerus hydrochaeris; assembly: GCA_004027455.1. NCBI lineage: Eukaryota > Metazoa > Chordata > Mammalia > Rodentia > Hydrochaeridae > Hydrochoerus > Hydrochoerus hydrochaeris. The sequence goes on from PVLA01004835.1 coordinate 105,905, forward strand.
GAACCATGAGATATTTAAACTTGTGTCAAGAAAACACATACATTTGCTACTCAAGTCCTTGCCTATGCAGGTTTCAACTTTCACTCTAGGGTGCTGCCTCAACATTTATGTCATTTATTTTGTTCATTCAATAAATATATACTAACCAGCTTTTTTATGCCAGGTACCACCCTGGGTAGTGAAAAGTGTAACAGTAAAAAAAAAAAAAAAAAAGTATTGCTCCCAGAAAGAAAGGCACTTTATTTAGATAGTAATCATTATGCAAAGATACAAGGAAGGTAATGTAAGCTTATGTATACCTGGAGGAAGACTATTCCCAGAAGATGGTACAGCAACTTTCAAGGCCTGTAGCCAGTGGCTTGGGCCTTTATGGAAAATGAAACAGAAGCTGGGATCAGAGAAGTTTGTACATAGCTCCCTAGGTCACTGCAAAATTTGACATCTGAGTTAGGACCACTGAAGTTTTTTGAGCTGAAGAATGATATAGAAATTCATAATAACAGGATCACTGTGATAGCTGTACTGAGCTGAAACTACACAAGGTTAAGCAACAGAAGCAGGGAATTTAGGTAGGAGGCTATGGCACTAAGGCAGGTAGCTTGGACCAGGTTGGCAGTAACAGACAACCAATGGTCAGATTCTATATATGTTCTCTTTATATTTTAGATACAACTACAGCATCTGGATGTGAGTTATAAGTGAAAAGGAAGAACAAAGGAAAACTTCAAACATCTCTTGAACTTGCAGGAATGAAATAACATTCATTAATTGAAACCACATGACACAGCTTTGAAAACCATAAAGCAAACAACCTAAAATTCCAAAGTTGATTTTTTTTTTTTGTCTTTATGCAGTTCAGGTTGGCTTTGAGCTCATTTTGTAGCCCAGGCTGGTGTTGAACTTGCAACAATCCTCCTGCCTCAGCCTCCATTACAGGTGTGCACCGTTACGCCAGGCTCCAAACTTATATTCTGAGTCGTAATAAAGAAAGAACTTTTTGGGTCAAGACTCTAGCACTCTAGCATAAAACTGATAGAAAAGAGGCACACCAGTAAAGAACAATACTTTGGAGCATTTTTGAGGGCTCCTTCCTTTCTATAATGAAAAGAAAGATTTAGTCCCTAAATGGTCTTTGGTAGGCAGGAATTATCAAGAAAAAAAAGTGAACACTCGAGTTCTGGTGACAAAGTGCTGCAGGAAGATTTGAGAACACTGACTTACCTGAGTCATTACTTCACAATTTCCAATAATCAACACAGTTCTCTTTCCAGCTTCCTGGCTCACAGATGGGCAGTGTCTTGAAAAAATACAGCAAGGGCAGAGAGGGAAAAATAAGCTTATCTGGCAACTCTGTGACACATCACAACGGAAAAGTTCACCGGTAACCACACTCTGGGGCTCCAATCTCTTCCTGTGAACTAATAAACTGTTTCCTGATAAGGGGTGACCATTTACCAGGTGTCATCTGCGAGATAAATCAACTGTTTTGTACATAATAAGGATGGGTATTTTGTACATAAGTAGGAATGTAAAACATTAGCCCATTCTATCTTCATTAACATGTATGGTAGGCATTCGTATTATCCCCGATTTGTTTTGCAAACGATGACAAAAGAAACTCAGGGATATCTAAAGTATTTAATCAAGGTTACAGGCCTAGACAGCATCAGTCTCTAACAGGAAAATTTTGAGTGGCGTCTGCTTTGAGCGCTTACAGCTTAATACTCTGCCCACTTCGTTTTCACAATCAACATCTCTGAGAGGTAAGCTCGGTCCTTACTCTACCCTCACAGACAGGAAAGCCAGGAAACGCCAAGTCCCTACGGCGGTTGCGCCGCGAGGAGACCCCGAACCAAGACCCACCCTCCCAGGACCCACCCTGGCGGAAGTCTCAGCCGTCTCTCACTGGCACCTAAGCTCGCCGCACTGGCACTGGTGAGCGGACCACGGCTGCAGCCTCCGAGACTACATTGCTCAGGACCCCAGCCGTTTCGGGGAGGCCGCCGCCAAGCCGCACAACCACCTGGAGATAAGTCTAAGGCTTCGTCTGCAGCGGCGATACTTCTTCCCAGACTCTCGCACCCCGGACAAAAGTTCCTGACTCCGCGAGCAGAGCAGCCGGCCCCCTTAGAAAGCCGCACTTCCCGGGAGTCTCTGCGGCGGTGCAGATCGGTTGGACTTTCTAGAGAATTATACCTCTCGGAGCTGTCGTCCCACCCAGAGCGGGTCAACAAGGACACACACGCGGTGCGTCTGGAGTGCACGGTGCCCTCTTGTGATCAGTACTTCTCAGATCCAAGAGCGATCCTCTACTTGGGTTGCAAGAACAATGGCCCCCCAGGCCGCTGAACTACACTTCCCAGAAAGTCATGCGGCCCTGACAAGAATTTCCGGGTCGTTCGAGAGGCTCAGGTTCCTCCCCTTCTCCCCCGAAGATTTTGCTGATATCTTAGGATACCTTGTGTTTTCTACCAATGTCTTCTCTCCAGAACCTTGCAGCAACGCTGTGCAGTTCCTGCATTCTTTGAGTATTTTTCAGCCCAGTTGCCCACGACTATAAATCCCAAGAATGTCCTGTGGCCCGATTGACCTGTGGTCAGATTGTCACGTAGTTACCTGCCGACTGAGATATTTCCTGTAAATTCATAAGGTCATTTTATCTCTATCGCACTAACGAAGGCCGTTCTGGGGGTGCATTACACGCCCTTGGAGAACTATCGCTGCACTGAGTGCTTTGAGGACTTTAACCGTCATCCTGGAAAGAGTTGCTCCTGTAACTCTGCCTGATCTACTTCTGCCCCCAGAAGCCTTTTTTTGGCTCACCCTTTGTCCCACTCTACATAAAAGAGCGACAGACAACTATATACGTAGGTCAGAGCAATCTATTATTATTGTATATTTGGGTTGCTTACTGCCTTTTAAAATTAAATTTTAACATTTAAACAAAATTATAGTATGGCTATGAACTGTACATGACAAGCACTTGTGTATGTGATATTTGTTGGTGTTTCTTTGTTGGGATAATATGGATGTGATATTTAAGTATAGCTGTTGTTTGTTTTTTAAGTAGCATCAGCTGGCTTTCTCTCAAAGACTTAGAGTATGGAATAAGGAAAAAGTTTGCCAGTGAAAGTATCTTTCCATCTATGACTTTATTATACAATGACAAACTGTTTCCTAAAAGTTGTACCAAATTACACTCCTCCTAGAGTTTACACTATTTTTTGTTACCAATAGTTTAGTGCTAACACTCGGTTTTGTAACACTTTCAAATGTTGACAATCTGCTGTGTGTGAAATCGCAACTCATTGTGGTTGGTTTGCATTTTTTATTATTAGTGAAACAATTTTTTTTATATGTCTCTTGGTCCCAGTGGTTACTTCTTTGAGAACTGCATGTCCTTTGGTCACTGTTCTTTTAGAACGATAATGGTTTCAATCTAGAATGACGCTCCAATGCCACATGTGTTGAGGTGGGGCTTTTGGCATGTAATTACATAGCTGGATGTACTGTTACAAGGTGAGTCCTGGTAGGAGGAGGGTTGATTTGGGTTTATCTCCCTCTCATCTCCTCCCTTGTAGCTCTGCTTTCTGACCATCATGATGTGAGCAGCTTTATTCTGCTATGTCCCTTTGCCTTGCCATTTCTGGCTTGGAGCTGGTGACCATAGACAGAAACTGATCCCCCCTTTTTTTGTCTTTTTGAGACAGGGTCTTGCTATGTAGTTCAGGCTGGCCCTGGTCTTACTTTGTAGGCCAGGCTGGTCTCAAACTTGCAACAATCCACCTGCCTCAGCCTCTCAAGTGCTGGGATTACAGGAATGTGCCACCCTGCCCAGCTTGATTCCCCCCTTTAATTGTGGGTGTTCAGTATTTTGTCCAAGCATTTGGAAGGTGACTAAGATATTATTCATCCTTTAGGATTCCAAATTCAGTAATTGTATATGTTTTCTGTAATTTTGGATAATGTTTCTGGTTATGACATTCCTTAACTTTTTATTCTTACTTGGGCTTTCTTGAGCAACTTGCATCTGTGAAGTTTCATGCTCAGAAAACTTATTACTGTCTCATGTTTGCCTCTGAATTTTCTTTCTCATATTGCAAACTCCAATTTGCTATAAGTCAGATCTTGCCACTCTTTATCCTCCAAGCATTTTATTTATTTATTTATTTATTTATTTATTTATTTATTTTTGGTACCGGGGATCAAACTCATGGCTGTGCACTTTCAAGGCAGGCGCTTATGCCACTGAGCTAAATCCCCAGCCCATCCTTCAAGCATGTTAAATCTTTTATCATTTCTGTCTTTCAATCTCTGTTGCAGACTGTGTACCTCATTGTGATTTACCATTCATAAATTCTTATCTAGGGGATTTTTTTTAATTTTGATTTTTCAAGGTTAGATATATTTGCTTCATAATATGTATCTGAAAATAAAAGTAGTTGAGTTTGTGGATCCTTTTGTAAATTTATAATTACAGTTATTCAGTTTGATTTTTGGTATTTTTGGGTTTGCTTTTTGTTACCTGTCTCATTTGCACCTTCCCCATATGCTTGGCTGAAAGTGCCTTCTAGATTATGTAACTTTAATTTATGATAAGATCTGAATTACTAATTCTGTAGACCCCCTTCAAACTACATTTACAATATAATGTCTTGTAGAGGACCCCTGAAGCGGCTCTCCTTGAATTAAGAGCAAATAGCTCCACTGTAGCTAAACTTGGCCTTATCTCCATGTACTGATATGTACAGAGTTGGCAAAGGTATATTCTTTTCCCTTCAATGGCTCTAAGCAATGTAAATAGGACTAGCTGAGGTATTGATGTGTAATCTTTGATGCCAAGTGACAGCTGTTTCTCAGTTCAATTTCCCTCTAAAATGTTGAGCACAGAGGGATGGCAGAGCCAACAGCTCCAGGATTATCAAGGGTTCGAGCCTCGAGATGAGTGGCTATGACTTCCTAGGGCACAAAAGTTTGCAGATCACAACCTGAGGCAACAGCCCCCTAAATGTTAAATGCTACCTCAGTTGTGTTGTGCAGAATGGTCTTTCTGCATATCCTTCTTCTGGCCTCCAAGCTAGCTCAGCTCACGGTACTAACATAATTCCCACGATCCCCACGGTCACTCATCTTTAGCAACTCCTTTCTTCATGAATTAGTAAAATCTGGGTTAGACCCTGGATTGTGGCCTTTGTTCCATGAACCCTCATCTGGACCAGACTCAGGACCTCTTGGCTGCTCTTAACTATAAATATGTTTTACTCTCTTTATTTTCACCATGGATTGCACTGGAGGTAGTAGATTGGAATTAACTCATCAGAATTCCAATAACATACCCATGGGATTACAGATGTAAACTTTCTGGATGGCAAGGAGAACATAAAAAGGAATTTAAATAATGTCTCTGTCTAGTCCATCTAGAAAGTCTGACATAGGGATTATTCTTCATTATTGATAGTGTTTGTTTGTTTGGAGACAGGATGTGGCTATATAGAATAGCTTGACCTAGATCTTACTATGTAGCCCAGGATGTACTCAAACTCACATTTATCCTCATGCCTCTGTCTCCCAAGGGCTGGGATTACAGGCATGTGACACACACCTGGCCTGTTGATAATATTTTCTCTATAGATTCATGGAAGTATTATTATAGGGACTTCACATTATGAGCCTTAATATATTTGGAATGTGCATTAAAGAAGCCCAGCTTCTAGGAGAGAGCAAGCCTCCATTCCTACCTCAGACTCTTTCAAGATAGTGAGTTATGCTTCTACTATGAAGTTTTCTGAGAGAAGTTCACAAGAAAGAACAGAGGCTTTTGCCCCTGCAGGTTCGATCACATTACATATGCAAAATGGGTTTAACCATACCAAACTGAGAAACACAATGTGTGCCTCTGGGGCCTTTACAGAGGAACTCCTGTCAAAGTGCTCAGTCAACATTCAGTCTCTGCTCTGAACTTTTACTGAAGGGGTCCATGCTTTGGAGCTTTTCATTCTGACAGGGTACCATGGTGCATGTGCTGGCATTCACTCCTAAGAGCAATTCTCAAGGAGCACTTATTGTAGACTCCATGCTTCTGTCCCTAGAACAAGATCATTGTGGACATGGGGGTGCACTTCTCCATGGAGAACTGAGTATTAAAACAAACCGTACTTGTTCCTTTCCCAAAGGCGGCCTTCAGCCTCGATGTACACACTACCTTTCACAGGAAAAAAGCTGGAAGAAATGAATCCTCTGCCTCTCCATTCGCTCCATAGACACACAGTCCTCAGTACACAGATATGTTTACTTCTCTGAGCTACTCCTATGGCAAAATTGATAGATGTGCCAGCATCCACTATGAACTGGGAATGGGCACAGTAGTTTCCACTCATTCTTAAGAGGAAGGAGGAAGCCCAGTTTCTAGGACAGTGAAGATAATGAGTTACACTTCTCTTATGTAGTCTTCTGAAGTAAACTCCTAACAATGGAGAGGGGCTTTTGCCCCAAGTGAGTTCCATCACCACACACATGCAAACTGCATTTGACCATAGCAACATGAGAAACACAATGTGTGCTTCTTGGGCCTTTACAGCAGAATTCCTGCCAAAGTACTCTATTAGCTTTCAGTCTCTGCTTTGAACTTATACTGAAGGAGTCCAAGCTGTGGACCTTTTCACTCTGACAGAGTACCAGGGTCCATGTCCTGCCACTCACTCCTAAGGGAAATTCTCAGAAAGCACTTATTGTAGACTCCATGCTTCTGTCCCTAGAGCAGGATCATTGTGGACATGAAGTTGTACTATTCCATGGCAGATCTGAGTACTGAATCACTCTAAAACTTGATTGTTTCCCAAAGCCGGTCTTAGGACTCTATAAGCAAAGTATATTTCACAGGAAAAAAGTGGGGAGCAATGAAAGCTCTGCATCTCCATTCACTCCATAATCACAGAGTCCTCAGTGCAGAGATATGTTTACTTGCCTGAGCTACTCCTATGGCAAAGTTGACAGATGTGCCAGCATCCACTAGAACCGGGCAATGGGTACACTGGCTTCCTTTCATTCTTAAGGGGAGGGAGGAAGCCTATGTTATAGGAGAGAGCAGACTCCATTCCTACCAGAGGCTGTTTCAGGACAGTGAGCTATGCTTCTCCTATGAAGTCTTCTGAAGGAAACTCTTAAGAAAAGAGAGGGTCTTTCATCCTAAGTGGGTTCCATCACCATACACATGCAAATGCCTTTTACCCTAGCAAACTGAGAAACACATGTGCCTCCTGGTCCTTTAGAGAGGAACTCCTGTCAAAGTGCTCAGTTAGCATTCAGTCTCTGTTCTGAAATTATACCAAAGGGGTCCCAGCTTTGGAGCTTTCCAACCTGACAGGTTACCGGGTTTCATGACCTGCCATTCATTCCTAAAGGCAACTCTAAAGCAACAATTATTGTAGACTCTACACCTTGTCCCTAGAGCAGGATCATTGTGGACCTGAGTTGCACATCTCCATGGCAGCCTGAGTACTGAAACACACTGCAACTTGTTTCTCTCCAAAGGGTGGGCTTATGCCTCTATGCTCAATGAACCATTGAGGAAAAAAGTGGGGAGAAATGAAACCTCAGTCTCTCTATTCATTCCACAAGGACACTATCCTCAGTGCACAGATATGTTAACTTCTCTGAGCTACACCTGTGGCAAAGTTGACATGTGCCAGCATCCACTATGAACTGGGCCATGGGCAAACTTCCTTCCATTCATTCTTACAGGGAAGGAGGAAGCCCAGTTTATAGGAGACAGCAGGCCTCCATTCCTACCGCAGAGTGTTTCAGGACAGTGAGCTACGCTTCTCCTATGAAGTCTTCTGAAGGAAACTCTGAAGAAAAGAGAGGGGAATTCACCCAAAGAAGATTCTAACACCATACACATGCAAACTGCCTTTGACCATAGTAACCTGTGAAACACAATGTATCTCTATGGGTCCTTTACAGAGTAACTCATGCATATACTCACTTAGCATTCAGTCTCTGATCTGAACTTATACTAAATGGATCCAAGCTTTGGAGCTTTCCACTCTGACAGTATATGGGGTTCCATGACCTGCCATTCACTCCTAAGGGCAATTCTCAAGCAGCACTTAGTGTAACTGACTCCACACCTCTGTCCCTAGAAGAGGACAATTGTGGATGGGGATTGCACTTCGCCACATGAGATCTGAGTACTGAAACACACCGCAACTTGTTTCTTTCCCAAAGCTATTCTTAGGCCTCTTTGCACAAAGTGCCTTTCACAGGAAAAAAGTGGAGAGAAATGAAACATCCGCCCTCCATTCACTACACAAGCACTCAGTCCTCAGTGAACAGATATGTTAACTTCTCTGAGCTACTGAGAGTCTGCTATGAACTGGGCAATGGGTACACTGGCTTCCATTCATTATTAAAGGGAAGGAGGAAACTCAGCTTCTAGGAGAGAGCAGGCCTTCATTTCTACAGCAGGCTGTTTCAGGACAGTGACCTATACTTCTGCTGTGAATTGTTCTGATGGAAACTCCCAAGAAAGGTGATGGGCTTTCACCCCAAGAGGGATCCATCACATACACATGTAAACTGCCTTTGACCATGGCAACCTGAGAAACACAATGTGTGCCTATGGGGCCTTTACAGAGGAACTGAAAGCTCACTTAGCTTTCAGTCTGTGCTCTGAACTTACACTGATGGGGTCCAAGCGTTGGAGCTTTCCACTCTGATAAGGTACTGGATTCCATGACCAGCCATTCACTCCTAAGAGCAATTCTCATGCAGCATTTATTGTTGACTTTACATCTCCCTCCCTAGAGCAGGATCATTGTGGAAGTGGATTGCACTTCTCCACAGGAGATCAATATGCTGATCTGCCTTGGAGAAGTACAAATCCACTTCCACAATGCTTCTCCTCTAGGGACAGAGTCGGGGAGTTAGTTACACTAAGTGCTGTTTGACAATTGCCCTTAGGAGTGAATGGCATGTCATGGAAAATGGTACCCTGTCAGAGTGGAAAGCTCCAAAGCTTGGACTCCTTTGGTGTGAGTTCAGAGCACAGACTGAAAGCTAAATGAGCACTTTTGCAGGAGTTCCTCTATAAGGCCCAGGATGCACACATTTTGTTTCTCAGGTTGCTATGGTCAAAGGCAGTTTGCATGTGTATGGTGTTGGAACCTGCTTTGCTTGAAGGCCTCTCCTTTCTTGGGAGTTTTCATCAGAAGACTTCATAGGAGAAGCATAGCTCACTGTGCTGAAAGCCTGCAGGAGGAATGGAGGCCTTCACTGTCGTAGAAGCTGCACTTCCTCCTTCCCTTTAAGAATGAATGGAAGCCAGTGTACCCATTGCCCATTACACAGTGAGTGCTGGCACATCTGTCAACTTTGCCACAGGAGTAGCCCAGAGAAGTAAACATATCTGTGCACTGAGGACTGTGTGCTTGTGCACCGCATGGAAAGGCAGAGGTTTCATTTCTCCCCACTTTTTTTCTGTGAAAGACACTTTGCACAAAGAGGCCTAAGACTACATTTGAGAAACAAGTTGTGGTGTGTTTCAGTACTCATATCTGCCATTGAGATGTGCAATTCCACATCCACAATGATCCTGCTCCAGGGAGAGAGGCATGGAGTCTACAATAAGTGCTGCTTGAGAATTGCCCTTAGGAGTGAGTGGCAGGTCTTGGAACCGGTACATTGTCAGAGTGGAAGGCTGCAAACTTGGATCCTTTCGGTATGAGCTTAAAGCAGAAATTGAGAGCTAAGTGAGCAGTTTGGCAGAAGTTCCTCTGTAAAGTCCTCGGAGGCACTCAATGTGTTTCACAAGTTGCTATGGTCAAAGGCAGTTTAGACGTGTACGAAGGTGGAAGCTGCTTGGTGCAAAAGCACCTCTCCTTTCCTGTGAGTTTCCTTTGGAAGACTTCATAGAAGTGTAGCTCACCATTATGAAACAGCCTATTCTGGGACTGGAGGCCTGCTCTTTCCAGAAGCTGAGCTTCCTCCTTCCCCATAAGAATGAATGGAAGGAAGTGCACCTATTGCCCAGTTCATAGTGGATGCTGGCACATCTGTCAGCTTTGTCATGAGAGTATCTCAGAAAAGTACACATATCTATGCACTGAGGACTGTGTGCCTGTGGAGGGAGTGGAGAGGCAGATGTTTAATTTATCCCTACTTTTTTCCTTTGAAAGGAAATTTGTGCAAAGAGGCCTAAGACCAGATTTGCGAAAGAAACAAGTTGTGGTGTGTTTCAGTACTCAGATCTCCCGTGGAGAAGTGCGACTCCACATCCACAATGATCATCCTCTAGGAAGAGAGGTGTGGAGTGTACAATAATTGTGGCTTAATTATTGCCCTTCAGAGTGAATGTCAGCTCATGGAACCTGGTACCCTGTCAGAGTGGTAAGTTCCAAAGCTTGGATCCCTTCAATGCAAGTTCAGAGCAGCAACTGAAAGCTAAGTGAGTTCTTTGGCAAGAATTACTCTGTAAAGGCCCCAGAGGCACACATTGTGTTTCTCATGTTGCTGTAGTCAAAGGCAGTTTGCATGTTTGTAGTGATGGAACCTGCTTGGGGTGAAAGCCCCTCTTCTTTCTTGGGAGGTTCCTTCAGAAGACTTCATAGGAGAAGCGTAGCTCAGGATCCTAGAGCAGCCTGTGGTAGGAGTAGAGGCCTGCTGTCTCTTAGAAGCTGGGCTTCCTCCTTCCCATTAAGAATGAATGGAAGCATAAGAAACAGAAGGAGTCAATGGGATCCAAAAGCAAAATAGTTAATGTAAGAATAAAAGGGAGGAAATATTTGGGAGGGAAAGGTTGAAACTACTGTCAATTTCTTATTGTCTTATCTTGAACTCTTGCATTGTTTACACAATTTTGTTAGGTTTGGCTTTGTTCTGTCTTGTTTTGTTAGATTTTATGCTATTAGATGTTAGGGGAAGCTATTTTGAATATAATGGAGTATATTATGGTAATCAAGGTTTCCTACTGTATTGCTTTGAAGTCTTATAATGCTTTCATTCATTTGTTTGATTGGTTTTATTCTGTTTTGTTTGATTTATGTGTGATGGTATGAATAGATATTTTGTTTATTTATTTTTTCACATTTTTTTTAATTTAGAGAAAGAAGAAAAGTTTAAAAAAAATAGAAAAAAGAGAAAAAAGTAGAATAATACAGAATTCAAAAAAATTAGCATCATAAAATCACTAGTTGCTGCATTACATATTGTTATCCTAAAAATAGTTGTTAAAGTTGCAAAACAAAAGCATAAATAGTGGCTAGACACCCAAACATTAACAGTGAAAACCTTTCTGTCCAGTGATCCAACAGAAATTTAGTAATATGGTCATCGATCTTACACAGTATACATACCGTTATATCCTTTAGAGTGCTTTCATTCCTTTTCACTTTTACAATATCTATTATACTTTTTGGAACCCATTATGCTGTCAGATTTTATTATTTTTTATACTAGAGGACAATGTGATATTTACTAATGTGAGTCTTGTTTATTTCACTAATGAGGATATTTTCAAATTGCCTCCATTTACCTATAAAAGCCTCAAGATCATTCTTTTTTATAGCTGAGTATTATTCCCTTGTATAAAAATACCACATTTTTTTTCATCCACTCCCCGGTTGATGGACATTTTGGTTGTTTCCAAGATTTAGCTATCACAAGTTGTGCTGCTATGAGCATGGGTGCATATATATTACTGTGACATGACCTTTTCAATTTTTCTGGGAAAATACCCAGGAGGGGAACAGCTGGATTGAATGGAACTTCCAATCCTAGTTTTTTGAAGATTCTCCATACTGATTTCCACAGTGGTTGCACCAGCCTGCACTCCCATCAACAGTGAAAAAGTGTTCTTTTTTTCCCACATCCTCACCAACATTTGTAATCAGTTGATTGCTTGATGGCAGCCATTATTTCCAGGGTGAGATGAAATCTCAATGCTGTTTTAATTTGTACTTCTTGAATGACTAGTGATGGTGAACATTTCTTCATATATTTATTTGTCATTTGTATATTATCATCTGAGAACTATGTGTTCATCTCCGATGCCCATTTTTGGAGAGGGTCTTTGAATTTGGGGGGCTTGATGTTTTTCAATTCTTTATATGATCTGGATATAAGTCCTTTGTCTGAGGGATTGTTAGCTAAAATTCTTTCCCATTCTGTGGGTTTTCTTTTCACTTTGTTGGTGATTTCTTTTGAAGTGCAAAAATTTTTTAGTAATATGAGATCCCAGTTGTTGATTCTTTGAAGTATTTCCCATGCAGTTTGTATTTTGTTCATGAATTCTCTGCCTACCCCTATGTCTCCAAGATTTCTACCTACTTTGTCTTCCAGTAGATTTAGTATTTCTGTTTTAATATTTAGATCCTTGATCCATTTTGACCTTAGTATAGCGTATGGTGATGGGCAAGGGTCTATTTTTAGTCTTCTGCATGTGGAAACCATTTTTTTCAACACCATTTATTAAAGAGGCTATCTTTTTTTCCCCAGTGAACATGTTTAGCCCCCTTACAAACATAAGGTGGCTGAGTGTCTTTGTAGCAGTGTTTGCAACTTCTAATCTGTTCCATTGATCCTCAGGTCTATTTCTTTGCCAGTACCATGCTGATTTTATTATTGTGGCTTTGTAGTATAGTTTCAAGTCAGGAATTGAGATGCCTCCGTTTTGCCTTTGTTGTCCTAATCACCTTTGCTTGAATAGCTGTTTTGAAGAAAACAAGACATTATGGAGCCATTGATGATTTACTATCATCTTGTTTTGAAGTCCTACCATGATTTTGTTCTTCTGTTTTGATTGGTTGTATCCTGTTGTGCTTTATTTGATTTTATTATGTGTGATGGTATGACAAATTTTTTGAGGAAAGTGAAATATTGTTCATTTTCTGTTATTTGATTTTGAAGTCCTGTATTACTTTCATTATTTTGAATGTTTTTATACCATATTGTTATGTTTGATACTATTGTGTGTGAAGATGTGGTCAACTATTTTGAAGAAAAGAGACATTATGATAGCTACTGTTGATGTCCGATTGTCTGGTTGTGAAGTGCTGTGTTGCTTGAATTGTTCTGTTCTGACTTGATTTGTTCTGTTCTCTTTTGTTTTATTCTCTTTAAAATAAAACAATTAAAATAAAGAATGAATGGAGCCAGTGTACCCATTGCCCAGTTCATAATGGATTCTGGCACATCTCTCAACTTTGCCATAGGAGTAGCTCAGAGATGTAAACATATCTATGTACTGAGTCCTGTGTGCTTGTGGAGTGAATGGAGAGGCAGAGATTTCATTTCTCCCCACTGTTTTTCTGGTGAAAGGCACTTTTCACATAGAGGCCTAAACTGGCTGTGGGAAAGAAACAAGTTACGATGTGTTTCAGTACTCAGATATGCCACGGAGAAGTTCAAATCCATGTCCGCAATGATCCTGCTCTAGGAACAGAGGTGTACTACAATACTTGCTGCTTGAGAATTTCCCTTAGGAATGAATGGCAGGTCATGGAAACCAGTACCCTGTCAGAGTGGAAAGCTCCAAAGCTTGAACCCCTTTGGTATTAGTTCAGAGCAGAGACTGAAAGCTAAGTGAGCACCTTGGCAGGGCCCTGGAGGCACACATTTTGTTTCTCAGGATGCTAGGGTGAATGGCAGTTTGCCTGTGTATGGAGATGAAACCTGCTTGGTGCAAAAGCCCTTCTTCTTTCTTGTTAGTTTCCTTCAGAAGACTTCATAGCAGAAGCGTAAATCACTGTCCTGAAATACCTTCAGGTAGGAATGTAGGCCTGCTGTCTCCTAGAATCAGGCTTATTCCCCATATGAATGAATGGAAGCCAATGTATCCATTGCCCAGTTCATGGTGGATGCTGGCTCATCTGTCAACTTTGCCATGTGAATATCTCAGAGAAGTAAACATATCTGTGCACTGAGGACTGTGTGGTTGTGGAGGGAGTGGAGAGGCAGATGTTTACTTTCTCTCTACTTTTTTCCTTTGAAAGGAAATTTGTGCAGAGGCCTAAGACCAGATTTGCTAAAGAAACAAGTTGTGGTATGTTTCAGTACTCAGATCTCCTGTGTAGAAGTGTAACTTGTCATTCACAATGAATCTCCTCTAGGGAGAGAGGTGTGGAGTCTACAATAAATGCAGCCTGAGTATTGCCCTTAAGAGTGAATGGCAGGGCCAGGGATTTAGCTTATCAGTATAAGCGCCTGCCTGGCAAACATGAAGTCATGAGTTCAATCCCTAGTACCAAAAAAAAAAGAGTGAATGGCAGGTCATTGAACCCCATACACTGTCAGAGTGATAGGTTCCAAAGCTTGGATCCCTTTGGGGCAAGTTCAGCTGATAGATTGAATGCTAAGTGAGCACTTTTCATGAGTTGCTCTGTAAAGGCCCCAGAGGCACACATTGTGTTTCTCTGGTTGCTAACATCAAAGGCATGTGTGTGGTGATGGAACCTGTTTGTATGAAAGCCCCTCTCCATTCCTGTGATTTTCCTTCAGAAAGTCATAGAAGTATAACTCACTGTCCTGATACAGCCTGTGGTAGGAATGGTAGCCTGCTCTGTCCTAGAAGCTGGGATTGCCCTTTCTGAATAAAAATGAATGAAAGGAAATGTACCCTTTGCCAAGTTCTTAGTGGTTACTGGCACATCTGTCAAGTTTGAAATAGGAGTAGCACAGAGAAGCAAACATATCTGTGCACTGAGAACTCTGTGCTTGTAGAGTGAATGGAGAGGCAGAGGTTTCATTTCTCCCAGCTTTTTCCCTGGGAAATGCAGTTTGTGTATAGAGGCCAGAGGCCACCTTTGCCAGTGAAACAAGTTGCACTGTGTTTCGATACTCAGAACTCCTGTGGAGAAGAGGAAAATCCACATCCACAAAGCTTTCGTTCTAGGTCCAGATAAGTGGAGTCTACATTGGTGCTGCTTCAGAATTAACCTTAAGAGTGAATGGCAGGACACATGACAGTAACCTGTCAGAGTGTAAAGCCTCAGAGCGTGGACTCCATTTTGTAAGTTCAGAGCAGAGACTGAATGCAAATAGAGCACTTTTTCAGGGTTTCATCATTCCCCATAGAAAGAATGAATGGAAGTCAATGTAACATTGTACAGTTCCTATTGGGTTCTAGAATACCTTGGTCAACTTTGGCATAAGAGTACCCCAGAGAACTAAACATATCTCTGCAGTGAGAACAGCATGCTTGTGGAGCAAATGGAGAGGCCAAGGTTTCCTTTCTCCCAGCTTTTTCCCTGGGAAATGCAGCTTGCGTCTATAGGCCTAAGGGTGACTTTGGCAATGAGACAAGTTGCTTTGTGTTTCCACACTCTGAATTCCCATGAAATGAAACTCCACATCCAAAATGCTTCTGTTTTAGGGGTAGAGATGTGGAGTCTACCATAAGTGTTACATCAGATTGCCCTTAGGAGTGAATGGCAAGACACTTGAGAGTGTAAACTGTCAGAGTGTAAAGCCCCCCGAGCTTGGACTCCTTTGGTATAAGTTCAGTGCAGACTGAAAACTAACTGAGCACTTTAGGAGAAACTGCTCTATAAAGGACCCAGAGACACACATTTTGTTTCTCAGGTTGTTACACAGGCTGATGGATGGAACCCGCTTTGGGCTTTTTTAGTTCTTGTGAATTTCCCAGAGAAGACTTCAAAGAGAAGCTTAACTCACTGTGCAGAAAGAGCTTGCAGTAGGAATGGAGGCCTGTTGTCTTCTAGCACCTGCATTTCTTCATTCCCCTAAGAAAATGAGTGGAAGCCAAGATAGCATTGCCCAGTTGATAGTGTGTGCTGGAACACCTTGCTCATCTTTGGTGTAAGAGTAGCCCAGAGGAGTAAACATATCTGTGCAATGAGATCTGTATGCTTGTGGAGCCAAAGAAGAGGCAGAGGTTTAATTTCTCCCAGCTTTTTCCCTGGGTAATGCAGTTTGCGTCTTGAGGCCTAAGGTCTCCTTTGGCAATGAGACAAGTTGCAGTGTGTTTCCATACTCAGATCTCAGGGAGATGCTGTGGAGAAATGTAAAAGCCCTCTTGCTAGACACAAGGCTGGGAGTGCATATATATATAGTCTTTTTGAGACAGGGTCTTGCTATGCAGTTCGGGATGGCCTTGAGCTCACTTTGTAGCCCAGGCTTGTCTCAAACTCACAATGATCCTCCTGCGTCAGCCTCCTGAATACTGGAATTACAGGTGTGAGCCACCATGCCTGGCTGGGGGTGCTTATATTAACTCTTATTGTGGTTGTGTTAAAGTATCTTGTGATGGTGGAGCAGTTGTGACATTTTATCTAGGGATTGGAGTATCTTTGGCATGACCAGAAATGAAAGCCAAGAGGTCTATTTTGGGTTTGTAGCATCAGAGGAAAAAGATACATAAGGCATCTTTTATGGCTTCTCATGTTGGACCTCTGCCATGATGATTGGCAGATTTATGTAGCTAAGAACCTAACACTAAACCTTTCAAATACCCAGAATACAAATACCTCACTACTTACTGCTTCAATAATTTGCATTGTTCATGCTCTGATTGTACAGTCAAGAATTGTACCCATAATGCCTCTTTTATGTGGCTACTTGTGAATCATCTGACATGACTGTGAAGGCTGGAAGTTGCAGTATATACAATGCTGTATATGTGGTGGCCCATGCCTTCCCTGAGATATTTCTTCAGCAAGTAGAAATGTCCCCAGTGAGAAACAGAAGCAATGGCATTTTTCCCATGACAGGCAACATTTCTTTTATTGAATGACATAGACTTTCATCAAGGTACATTTTAAAAATTATTCTACTTTTTCCCTATAAATAAAGTTTAGAATCTGTACTCCAAAAATACAAAGAAATTGTAACATACTTATTGGTACGAAGGTAAATCTCTTTCATTGAACTCATGACCTTGTGCTTCCCAGGCAGATGCTTGTGATGCTGAGCTAAACTCCCAGCAGGAGGTAAGTCTTGAGCGTGGTAGCAATGGCCATCAGGGAATCAGTGGCAAGTTAGTAATATGAGACAAAATATTTTCCTAAAAAATCTGATCCAGTTACCCCCACCAAGATGGAGAGCCTCAGTGAGCCATGGTGGCCCTGGTAAAAGGCCCATCTAGTGAACCCCACCCAATTAGGGAGACTTGGTGAGACACATAGGGCCCAGGAAGGCCTGCCCAGTGACCTCCACCCAGCTGGGGAGACCTCCTACTGGATGGCCAGCCAATGAAAATGCAAGAAGCACCTGGGACTTGGCATCCCATTATACTGGATTGGTACAGGACAGTAACAAACTTAAGGAGCAAAATGTAACCTCAAACTTCCAACTCATCCCAAACAAGCCCAGGAGACATGGACGTAGAAGAAAGTGAAAGTTATCACCTGAAATTTCTGAAATGATAGCAATAGAAGTAAAGAAACAATTCCATGGGGCTGTAAAGGAATTCAGATCAGAAATAATCACCCAGGTAAAGCAAGAGACAATAAACATAATGAAAGAAATGTTAACCATATCTAAAGAAGACATAGATAAAAAATAAAGGAGCATTGTAAAATCATGGAAACCTTGAATGAAAAATGTAAGAATGAATTAGGATGCATGAAACATTCAAAGAGGTATTCTAAAATCAAAAATTCCTTCAAAAGCTGGCAAAACCACTTGAACAAATGTGAGTATAGATTTTCAGACCTTAAACTCAAGATTACAACTAGTGATCAGGAAATTAAAGATCTTTTAAAAATAACAAGGAATCACAAAATAACAATTCAACAATTGCAAGATGATGCAACTAAAACAATATAATATTCATAGATGTAAATGAAAAAGAAGAACTCAACACCAATGACATAAAAAGACTATTTGCAGAAGTAATAGCAAAAAATTTCCCAACTATAAGGAAAAAAAGCTGACTTCCAGATAAGTGAGGTATCTAGAACTCCAATTATTCATAAACAAAACAAATCTACACATCAGAAATGTAATAATCAAGGTCCCAGAAATTCAGTGTAAGAACACAATATTAAAAGTTATTAAGGAAAACCAATAGATCATCTATAAAGAAAAACCCCATAAAAGAAAATTCTCAACAAAAACAATCATGTCAAGAACAGCTTGGAGTGAAGTATTTAAAGTCCTAAAAGAAAATAACTTACAACCCAGATTGATGTACTCTGTAAAACTATCTTTCAAAATTGATGGAGACATAAGATACTTCTATAGAGAGCAATTGAAGTTGGAGACTGATAACATGTGTGGGGCTAAATCAAGGCCAACCCTGCAAACAGAGTGAGCCCAAAACAAGATACCTAAACAAGTCGTTCTAGCTACAAGAAGGCAAGGGGCCAAGGTCAGCCAAGCAAATAAGTTTCTAGGCAGCAGAGTTCAAATTGACATTCTTCTTGGGACTGTATAAATAAATGTGTCACAGTGGTCAAACAATTCCTACTCTTTCATCAGAAGAGTAAGGGCTCCACCTGACCCTAGCTTTGTCTCTTCTGTATTTTCTCATCCTCTTGCAGTCCTTCACCCAAGAACCTCAAGAGCTGCATGGGTTATGGCATACTTCCATGCAAAGAAGAACTAAAGTACTTCATGATCACCAAACCAACCTCTGATCTCTGCCTCCTGAGTTGTTGGGATTACAAACATACATCCAAGGCCCAGTAAAAATTTTTTGTTTCATGGTAAAAGGGGAAAGTAAATGTGCTCAGGGTAAAACATCTTGGTGCAACATTTCATCACAAGCTGAAATAACAATACATACTACACATCTTCCTGTTGATGGTAAGAAGCAGAAATGTGCTTTAGGGAAGTTAGGCATAAGTATTAGGGCAAAAAACTTGAAACTGTACTCTGCAGCATATTATATCTCATGAATTATAGCAGATATTTCAGATATAATAGTACATAACTGATAAATAATTTGTGTCTAAGTATAATTAAGTAAAGGGCATTATGGGTATTTAAAAATGAATTGCTCACTCATGTTTTCATGATACCATAAGTTGGTAACAATGTAATAACCTCACCAGGAATTGAGCTGTTCTTGTACTTGATAACACTTCATAAAACATTTTACAAAATATCTCAACACTAAAATATTTAAAAATACAGGTTATAGTAGACCAACTGGGACTCATATACACCTTAAGCCAGTCTATATGCTTGAAGGTATTTGTCATATACCTAAAAACATTAGGCAGTGCTCCTTAGGAATGACAAATGGTACTGCATGAATTTATCTCTAAAATTGGCAAAACAACACAACCTGAATCATAATTTAATAAATTCCACTTTTTACCAAATTGGTTGGTATCTCTCAGGAGTTAGGATTTCCTTCATGGCATTATTTCCATTTATCAGGTAAAAACAATAGTGATGGCTAGACATGGTGGTGTGAACCTGTAATGCTAGTACTCAGGAGGCTGACATAGGAGGATTGCCATGAGTTTGAGGTCAGGGTGGACTACACATTGAGTTCATGGCCAGGCTGAACTACACAGGGAAAACTTTTCTCAAAAAATATGAATATCAAAGATAAAATGGAAACACAGCATCAGGGAGAAAAGACATTTGCCTCATTGCATTCAATAGCAATTACTTTCCCCAAAATAATTTCACCGCTAACACAAATTTCTTTGAAAGTGTTGTTGCTGACAAAAAATACCATTTAGAGAGAAGAAATGTATTGGATACTAACCAGAGCATTGAGGCTTTATCAATCATGTAGCTATTATTTGTACAACATGTCCCACTGTGATCAAGTAGGACTTCTTAAGATTCATCTTCAACTGTACGTGCCTGGCTTGTAAAGCAGAGATGGTCTTACACAGCTTACCTACACTTCTTTTACAAATACTTTAAGGCTAAAATCTGAAAAAGTTACTCCTGATAAAGTATACTTACCCATTGCAGGAATTATTCACTCACTTAAAATGCCACCCTTCCTATCTATAATATGGTTTTCCATGTGGGATCAGAATATTCCATGATCTCTCAATAGTAATTCTGCAAGTAGACATTTTTAAATGATGACTGTATCTTCCCTGTACAAGCAACTGGAAGGTATCAATGAAGCAATGTATAAATACTTATGTAAAAATTTCCATGTTATAAACACACACACACATATATGTTCAAAAAATATATATTTGTTCAAAAAATTGGTGAAATAAAGTAAAATAGTATTTAAGAAGTTGCCTAGACTTTTCAAACCTCACGTTACAGTCCCTTAAGTGTATCTAAGAAAAAAGTCTATTGATAGCATTCTTGAAAAAAGATAAGCACACAAAATAAGCAAAAACATGCATACAGTGAGAGGCACAGGTGATGATGATGTGAGAAAAACCCTTAGGTCATAACAGAGAGGATAAATGATTCTTAATTCTACTTCCTCCTTCATGAAGAAGCTGAGAAGTGATTTCTCACATCATGTTTATTTCTAAAAGTAAATTTTCTCTGGTCAGTTAAAATGCAAGAATGATTGATTGATTGATTGATTTAAATTTTTTATTTAAACAGAAAAAAAACAAAAAGGGTAGAGATATTACAGAATTTCAAAAAAAGATAAAACAGTAAGAAATCACTAATTCATAAATTACATATTGTCCTTTTAGAAATAGTTGTTCAAGTTACAAAATTAAAGAATGCAAAGTGGACATTCAAGCAGTGAGACTGCAAACAGATCTGTTCATCAATCCAAAAAGAACTTATAAATATGGTTATCGATCCTACACACTTAAATATACATGCAGTTATATCTTTTATAGCACTTCCTATTTCCTCTCATTGTTACAATAGCAATTACACATTTTAAAAATTTCATTTAAAGAGAAAAAAAAGCAAAACAGAAAAAGGGTAGCAACAATACAGAATTCTAAAAGAAAATTTCATTTAAAGAGAAAAAAAGCAAAACGGAAAAAAGGGTAGCAACAATACAGAATTCTAAAAGAAAAAAGAGAAAAAAACACCAAGAAATCACTAGTTGATAAATTACATATTGTCATTTTGGATATGGTTGTTCAAGTTACAAAATTAAAGGATCTATAATACACACTCAAACAGTTCTGCAAACAGTGAGACTGCAAACATTTCTGCTCAAAGATCCAACAAAGATTCAGCAATATGGTCATCTATTTTACACATTCAAACATACATACAGTTATATCCCTTAAAGCCCTTTCTTTTCCTCTCTGTTTTATAATAGCAATTACACAATTTGGGTTTTATTACTCTTATAGTTCTTATTGCTTTTTACACTAGAGACACACTGTGATATTTATAAATATGATACTTATTTATTTCACTAGTGTCTCCATTCACCTATGAAAGCCTCAAGATCATCCTTTTTATGGCTGAGTAATATTCCATTGTATAAAAATACCACATCTTTTCCATCCACTCTGCAGTTGATGGGCATCTTGGTTGTTTCCAAGATTTAGCTATTACAAATTGTGCTATTATGAACATGAGTGCACATATATCACTGTGATATGAACTTGTCAGTTCTTCTGGGAAAATACCCAGGAGTGGAATAGCTGGATTGAATGGAGCTTCCAATCCTAGTCTACTGAGAAGTCTCCATATGGATTTCCATAGTGATTGCAACAGTCTACATTCTCACCAACAGTGGAGCAGTGTTTGTTTTTCCCCACAGCCTCGCCAACATTTGTTGTCAGTTGATTTCTTGATGGAAGTTATTCTTTCCGGAGTGAGGTGGAATCTCAATGTTGTTTTAATTTGCATTGCTTGAATGACGAGTGATGGTGAACATTTCTTCATGTATTTATTTGCCATTTATATATCTTTCTTTGAGAAGTGTGTGCTCATCTCAGATGCCCATTTTTGGAGAGGGTCTTTCAATTTGGGGAGCTTGATGCTTTTCAATTCTGGATATAAGTCCTTTGTCTAAAGGGTTGCTGGCTAAAATTCTGTCCCATTCTTTAGGTTTTATTTTCACTCTATTGGTAATTTCTTTTGAAGTGCAGAAACTTTTCAATAATATGAGATCCCAGTTGTTGATTCTTTGAAGTGTTTCCCATGCAGTTAGCATTTTGTTCATGAATTCTCTGCCTACCCCTATGTCTCCAAGACTTCTACCTACCTTGTATTCCAGTAGATTTAGTGTTTCTGTTTTAATATTTAGGTCTTTGATACATTTAGACTTTAGTTTTGTGCATGGTGATAGACATGGATCTAGTTTCAGTCTTTGGCATGTGAAGAGCCAATTTTTCCAACACCACTTATTAAAGAGGCTATCCTTCTTCCAGTGGACATATTTAGCCCCTTTGTCAAATATCAGGTGGCTGAGTGTCTTTATAGTTGTGCTTGAATCTTCTAATCTGTTCCATTGATCCTCAGGTCTATTTCTTTGCCAGTACCATGCTGATTTTATCACTGTGGCTTTGGAGTGTAGATTCAAGTCAGGAATTCTACCTTGTCTTCGTTGCCCAGAAATGCCTCTGCTATTCTAGGTTTCTTCTGTTTCCAAATGAATTTTAGGAGTGTTTTCTCTAGATATGTGAAGTATGTCAATGGTATTATGTTTGGGATTGCATTAAATCTGTGTAACAGTTTTGGGAGTATGGCCATTTTCACAATGTTGGTTCTTCCTAGCCAAGAACAAGGGATATCCTTCCATTTTCTAATATTCTCTTCAATCTCCTTTTTCAGCATTGTATAATTTTCAGCATATAGGTCTTTTACATTTTTAGGTTGATTCATAAGTATTTCATTTTTTATTGTAAAGGGCAATATTTCCATAATTTGTCTCTCGGTGAGTTTTTTGTTTGTGTACAGGAATGCTACTGATTTTTGAGCATTGACTTTGTATCCAGCTACACTACTGAACTTGTTTACTACCTCTAGTAGTCTTTTAATGGAATTTTTTGTCTTCTATATAGAGTATCATGTCATCTGCAAATAGTGATAATTTAACTTTTTCCTTTACTATCTTTATTCCTTTTATTTCTCTCTCTTGTCTGATTGCCCTGGCTTGGGTTTCCAGAACTATGTTGAAAAGGAGTGGTGATTGTGGACATCCTTGTCTTGTTCCTGATTTTAAAGTGAAAGCTTTCAGTTTTTGTCCATTTAGTATAATGCTGGCTGTTGGTTTGTCATAAATGACCTTTATAAGGTTGAGGTAGACACCATGTATTCCAAATTTCTGAAGGGTTTTTATCATGAACATGTGTTGGACTTTATTGAAAGCTTTTTCTGCATTTATTGAGATGACCATGTGGTTTTTGTGTTTGGCTCTGTTGATGTGGTGTATTACATTTTTTGATTTGTGTATGTTAAACCATCCCTGCATTCCTGGAATGCACCCCACATGGTCATGATGTATAATCTTGATGATTTGTTGCATTCTATTTGTCAGTATTTTACTGGGAATCTTTGCATCAATGTTCATTAGTGAGATTGGCCTATAGTTCTCCTTGGTTGGATCTTTCTCTGGTTATGGTATCAGAATAATACTTGCCTCCAGGAATGATTTAGGGAGGATTGCTTTCCTCTCAATTTCATTGAAGAGTTCAAGGCATATCGGCATCAAATCTTCTCTAAATTTCTTGTAGAATTCAGCTGTGAGTCCATTAGGACTAGGGTTTTTCTTTGTTGATAAGTTTTTAATTATGTTTTCAATTTCAAAAGCTGATATTGGATTGTTCAAAATTGCTATAATCTTCTTGGTTGAGCTTTGGTAGTTCATATGTTTCTAGAAATCTGTCCATTTTCTCTGTGTTTTCCACTCTATGGCAGTAGAGATTTTCAAAGTAGGTATTCATGACCTTTTGAATTTCCATGGGATCTGTGGTAATTTCCCACATTTCAGTTCTTATTGTGTGAATTTGGGTTTTTTTCTCTTTTTCTTGATAAGGTTAGCTAGGGGTTTGTCAATTTTGTTTATTCTCTCAAAAAAACTAGCTTTTTGATTCATTAATTCTTTGTGTTGTTTTTTTAGTTTCAATTGCATCGATTTCTGCTCTAATCTTTACAATTTCTTCTCTTCTATGAGCTTTCAGTTTAGCTTGCTCTTCTTTTGCTAGAAGCTTTAGATGGCGCATAAGGTTGTTTATTTGTGCTCCTTCTGTTTTTTTGATATGACAATTTATTGCTATATATTTCCCTCTTAAGACCACTTTCATTGCATCCCACAGATTACAGTATGTTGTTTCTGTATTTTCATTGAATTATAGGTATTTCTTTATTTCTCCTTTAATTTCATCTATAGCCCACTGGTTGTTCAAAAGGTTGTTATTTAATTTCCATTTATTTATGCAAGTTTTGCAATTTCTTTTGCCATTAATTTCCTATTTCAATGTGCTATTTGTCAGATATTATGCATGGGGTGATTTCAATACCTTTGCATTTATTTAAGAGTGTTTTATGGGATAATTTATGGTCTATTTTGGAGAATGTCCCATGCGCAGCTGAGAACAATGTGTATTCTGATGTGGTTGGGTGGAACATTCTGCAAACATCTACTGAGTCTGATTGCTCACAGGTATGATTCAGTTCTATTATTTCTTTGCTGACTTTCTGTCTACCTCATTGTGACAATGGGCTGTTAAGGTCCACTGTTATAATTGTGTTCTTGTGTATTTGGTTTTTCATGTCCATTAGTATCTGTCTTATATAGTTGGGTGTTCCTGTATTTGGTGTATATATATCTAGAATTGTTAGTTCTTCCTTTTGAATTTTTCCATTAATGAGTATGTAGTGACCTTCATCTCTTTTTTTAAATTTTATTTTACAAAGAATAAAACAAAAGAGGACAGAACAATGCAGATCAGAACAGAACAATACAAGCAGCACAGCACTTCACAAAAAGATAATTGGATATCAACAGTAGCTAACATAATATCTCTTTCTTTGAAACAGTTGAGCATAGCTTCACAAACAATAATATCAAACATAAAATAGGATAAAAGCATTCAAGAGAATGAAACTATTATAATGCATTCTGAACCAAAGAACAGAAAATGAACAATGGCTACTATAATATCTCATTTGCCATAAAAATTTTGTGTATATTATTACACATATTAAAATCCAGTAAGACACAACATGATAGAACCAGTGGTAATAGAATAACAAAAGCATGGTAGGACTTCAAAGCAAGATGATATTAAATCAGTAATGGCTGCCATAATGTCTTGTTTTCTCCAAAGTAGCTGTTCATACCATCACACATAATGAGGCCAAACAAAACAGAATAAAACCATTCCAACCAATGAATGAAAGCATTACATGTCTTCAAAGCAATATAATGGGGAGCCATGATTGCCATATAATCTTATGTACTCTTACCTTTTCTTATACTAGGGAGACTATATGGTCTTTATACATGTGAGTTTGATTTATTTTGCTTATGAGTATGGTCTCAAGTTGCATCCATTTATTTATAAATATTTCAATGTGATCATTCTTTATAGCTGGGTAGTACTCCTTTGTATAAAAGTACCACAACTTTTTTATCCATTCCTCATTTGATGGGCACTTAGGTTGTTTCCAAGATCTATTACAAATTGTGCCACTATAAACATGGGTGCACATATATCACTGTGGTATGATGTTTTCAGTTCTTCTGGGAATATGACTAAGAGTGGAATAGCTGGGTCAAATGGGACTTCCAATCCCAGGTTTTTGAGGAACCTCCAGACTGACCTCCACAGTGGTTGCACCAGTCTACATTCCCACCAACAGTGCAGAAGAGTTCCTTTTTCCCCACAGCCTTTCAGCATTTGTTGTTGGCAGTTTTGTTGATCCTGGCCATTCTTTCTGGAGTGAGATGGAATCTCAGTGTGGCTTTAATTTGCATTTCTCTAATGTCCAATGATGATGAACGTTTTTTCATGTATTTATTTGCCATTCATATTTCTTCATCTGAGAACTGTGTGTTCATCTTGGATGTCCAATTTTGGATTGGGTCTTTGAATTTTGGGGGTCTTATTTTTAAAAAATTCTTTATAGGTTCTAGACAAAAGTTCTTTGTCTGAGGGACAGTTCACTAAGATTTTTCCCAGTTTGTAGGTTTTCTTTTCACTCTGCTGGAGATTTCTTTGGACATGCAGAAACTCTTTAATAAGATGTGATCCCAGTTATTGATTCTGGGAAGTATTTCCTGTGCAGTTTGGTTCTTATTCATGAATTCTCTGCCTACCCCTATGTCTTCAAGATTTTTACCTACTTTGTCTTGCAACAGATTTAGTGTTTCTGTTTTAATATTTAGATCTTTGATCCATTTGGATTTTAGTTTAGTACATGGTGATTGGCATGGGTCTAATTTTAGTTTTTGGCATATGGATAGCCAGTTTTTCCAGCACCATTTATTAAAGAGACTGTCATTCTTCCAGTGAACATACTTGGCCCCTTTATCAAAGATAAGGTGGTTGAGTATGTTTGTAGTTGTGGTTGTATCTTCTCGTCTATTCCATTGATCTTCAGGTCGGTTTTTATTCCAATACCATATTGATTTTATTATGGTAGCTTTGTAGCTACCATACATCAAGTGAGGGATTGTGCTGCCTCCTGCCTTGGCTTTGCTGCTTTGATTTGCCTTTGCTATTCTAGGTTTCTTCTGGTCCAGATGAATTTTAGGAGTGATTTCTCTAGATCTATGAGGTTTGTTAGTGGTATTTTCATTGGGATTGCATTGAGTCTGTATAACAATTTTGGGACAATGGCCATTTTCACAATATTTATTCTTCCTATCCATGAACAATGGATGTCTTTCCATTTTCTGAGGTCCTATTCTATTTCTTTTTTCAGGGTATTATACTTTTCCCTGCATAGCTCTTCTACTTCTTTTGTTAGATTAATTCCTAAGTATTTCATTTTTTTGGCTATTAGTGGGAAGGGTGTGGCTTCTCTTATTTCTCTCTTGGTGATTTTATTGTTAGTGTATAGGAATGCTATTGATTTTTGAGTATTACTTTATATCCAGCTACATTGATGAATTTATTTATATCTAGAATTATTTTGATGTAGTTTTGGGGGTCTTCTATGTAGAGTATCATGTCGTCTACAAGTAATGATAGATTAACTTCCTCTTTTCCTATCTTTACTCCTTTTATTTCTCTCTCTTGTCTAATTGCTCTGGCTAGTATTTCCAGTACTATGTTGAATAGGAGTGGTGATAAGGGACATCCTTGTCTTGTGCCTGATTTTAAGATAAAGGCTTTCAGCTTTTGGCCATTTAATATGACACTGGCTGTTGGTTTGTCATAGATGGCCTTTATCATACTGAGATATAGACCATCTATTCCAATTCTCTGTATGGTTCTTATGAATGGGTGTTGGATCTTATCAAAAGCTTTTTCTGGATCTATAGAAATGATCATGTGGTTCTTACTTTTGGTTCTATTGATATGGTGGATTACATTTATTGATTTATGTATGTTGAATCATCCCTGCATGCCTAGGATGAATCCCACTTGGTCATGGTATATAATCTTCTTGGTGATTTGCTGCATCCTGTTTACCAATATTTTATTGAGAATTTTTGCATTTATATTCATTAGGGAGATTGGCCTGCATTTCTCTTTTTTAGTTGGGTCTTTCTCAGGTTTTGGTACTAGAGTGATACTTGCTTCCAGGAATGACTTAGGGAGAATTGTTTTCCTTTTGATTTCATTGAAGAGTTTGAGGAGTGTCGGCATTAAGTCTTCTTTGTATTTCTTGTAGAATTCCACAGTGAATCCATCTGGGCCTGGGCTCTTCTTTATTGGTAGGGACTTAATTACATTTTCAATTTCATTAATAGAAATTGGGTTATTCATCAGTTTTACATCTTCTTGATCCAAGTTTGGTGGTTCATATGTTTCTAGGAATCTGTCCATTTCTTCTGTGTTATCAAACCTATGAGAGTAGAGCTTTTCAATATAGGTGTTGATGATCTTCTGTATTTTCACAGGGTCTGTAGTGATTTCACCTTTTTCATTCCATATTGTGTGAATTTGAGTCTTTTCTTTCTTTTTTTAAATTAGGCTGGCTAGGGGCTTATCAATTTTATTTATTCTTTCAAACAACCAACTCTGATTCATTGATTCTTTGTAAAGTTTTCTTAGTCTCTATTGCATTAATTTCTGCTCTGATGTTTATAATTTCCTGCCTTCTTTTGGCTTTTGACTTGGCTTGCTTTCCTTTTTCTAGCTGTTTGAGGTGTAGTATCACATTGTTTATTTGTGTTCATTCTGTTTTCCTAATGTGGGAGCTCAGTGCAATAAATTTTCTTCTGAGTACTGCTTTCATTGCATTCCACAGATTCTGGTAAGTTGTATTTGTATTTTCATTTGCTTATAGATATTATTTAATTTCTTCTTTAATTTCCTCTGTGACACATTGATTGCTTGAGTGTATTATTCAATTTCCATTTTTGGTGTTTTTTTTGCAGTTTCTTTTATTATTAATTTGCAGTTTCATGGTGCTATGATCCAATAACATGAATAGGATAATTTCAATTCTTTTGCATTTACTTAAATATGTTCTGTG
Source organism: Hydrochoerus hydrochaeris (assembly GCA_004027455.1). NCBI lineage: Eukaryota > Metazoa > Chordata > Mammalia > Rodentia > Hydrochaeridae > Hydrochoerus > Hydrochoerus hydrochaeris. The sequence goes on from PVLA01004835.1 coordinate 134,375, forward strand.
GTATATGGTCTATTTTAGAGAATGTCCCATGTACTGCTGAGAAGAATGTATATTCTCATGTTGTTGGATGGAACACTCTGTAAAAGTCTATCAAGTCCATTTGTTCACAGGTGTGATTCAGTTCTGATATTTCTTTGCCGATTTTCTGTCTAGTTGATCTGTCCCTTTGTGTCAATGGTGTGTTAAGGTCTCCTGTTATAATTGTGTTTTGCCTATTTGGTTTTTCATTTCTGTTAATACTTGCTTTGTATAGCTGGGTGCTCTTGAATTTGGTTTTATATATATTTAAGATTGTTACCTCTTCCTCTTGAAATTTTCCCCTAACTAGTATATAGTGATCTTTTTTTATCTCTTCAGACCTTTCTTGGTTTGAATTTCACATGTTCTGTAAACAGAATACCTACCCCTGCTTTTTTTGAGTCCCTGTTTCATGAGGTATTGTTTTCCATCCTTGGACTTTCAGTCTCTGAATTTCTTTTTGGGTTAGATGGGTTTCTTGTAGACAGCATATGGTTGGATGCTTTTTCTTGATCCATTCTGCCACTCTTTTTCTTTTAATTGGTGAATTGAGGCCATTTACATTAATGGTTATAACTGTTATGTATTGGTTTATTGTTGACATGTTATTTTTCTGCTGTTGTATTTTATCTTTCACTTATATTTAGTTGTCTGTCTTGCTTAGTGGTTTTTTCCTATGTGTATCTACAATGTCTTTGAGTATTCTCATGGTTTGGTGATCATGAAGCTCTTCAGCTGTTCTTTGTCATGGAAGTATGTATTTCTCCATCCATGTTGAAGGACAGTTTTGCAGGGTTACAGCAGTCTGGGTTGGAAGTCATTTTTCTTTAGGATCTGAAATATCTCACTCCATGCTCTTCTTGACTTCATTGTTTGTGTTGAGAAGTCTGCTGTGATTCTGATATGTTTTCCTTTATAGGTGATCTATCATTTATCTATCAGCTTTTAATATTCTGTTCTTATGTTGTATTTCTGGGATGGTGATTATTATATGTCTGGGTGTAGTTTTATTTTGATTATGGCTGTTTGGAGCTCTGTATGCTTCACAAATCTGAATGTCAGTTTGCATTCTCTTGTTTGGGAAATTTTCAGCTATTACTTCTGTAAAGAGCCTCTTCATATCATTTGTGTTGTCCCCTTCTTTTTCATTTATCCCTATTATTCTTATGTTGTTTTTCTTTGCATCATCTTGCAACTGTTGAATTGTAATTTCTTGATTCCTTGTTATTTTAAAAATATCTTTCCTTTCCTGTTCACTAGCTGCAATCTTATCTTTGAGGTCTGAAATTCTATCTTCACTTTTGTTGAGGTGGTTTTGGCAACTTACAATAGAATTTTTGATTTCCTGTATATCTCTTTGAATCTGATTCATGTATTCTGTTATTATACTGTTCATTCAGGGAGTCTATCTGTTTGCTTTGTTCCTCTAATTTTTTAGCTGTGTCTTATTCAGATGCATTCACTATTTCTTTCACTACTTTTGTCATTTCTTTTTTTACCTGGGAGATTATTTCTAATTTGTGTTTCTTCATAGCTTCCCATACTTGCTTCTTTATTTCAGTTGATATCATTTCAGGTACTTCAGGTGTATGACTAGTATTTTCTTCTAGGTATGTGGCTCCCAGGCTTTCTTGGGATGGGCTGGAGGTTTGAGATTGCATTGTGGTCTTTTGTTTTGTCATTTTCTTATATTTCTGTATTTCAAGCAATGTTCCAAAACTTTCCCTCAGTGTGTTGGAAATCACCTCCTGCACCCTTAGCTCCCAGGACTCATGGGCCTTGGCTCCCCTGGTTGAACGAAGGTGGTCTTCAGACCTTTGAGCTTGAGTGTGGTCCACTCAAGCTCACGAATCTTTCAATTCTATTCCAGTGTCCTAGGGGTTTGGCAGGTACCAAAGCACCAGGAGCAATGTTCCAAACTGTCCAAGGCCTGAGCTGGGGAGCTGGAACTCACCTCTACACTGTGTGGGCTTAATTCCCCTCTCAGTGCCACTGTCATTCCCTGGTTGAATCAAGGTCACTGGCGTGGTCCACTGAAGCCTGTGGAACCTCTCCAGGCTAGTCCAGTGTCCTAGGGGGCTGGGCAGGCACCCCAGCACTGGGAGTGATGTCCCAAACTCCCCCGATCTAACACCAGTGGGCTGGAACTTCCCTTGCTGCCACATGAGCTGGAGCTCTGCTTGCCACTGAGCGGGCCTACCTCTTATCTCTTTTAATCATTTTAGGTTTGAAGTTCACGTTTTCTGCAAATAGAATAGTTACCCCTGCTTTTATTTGGGTTCCTGTTGTGTGGAATACTGTTTTCCATCCTTTGACTTTTAATCTATTAGTTTCCTTTTGGGTCAGATGTGTTTCTTGTATACAGCATTTGTAGCATCATGTTTCTTGATCCATTCTGTCAATGTTTCTTTTTATAGGTGAATTGAGGCCATTTACATTTATGGATATCACTGATGTGTACTGGCTTGACTTTGCCATGTTATGTTCCAGTTGTTAGCTTTCTGCTTTTCCCCTTGTTTAACTGCTTGTCCTACCTGGTGGTTTCTTTCTGTTGTTGTTCAGGTGATTGTGGTCATTTTTACCTCTGTCTAGTTTGTCTTTCAGTACTCTTTCTAGGTTTGGTTTGGTGGATGTGAATTTCTTTAGTTGTTCTTTGTCCTGGAAGTATCTTGTTTCTCCATTAAATTTGAATGACGGTTTTTGCTGGGTACATCAGTCTGGGCTGAAAGTTGTTTTCTTTCAGGGCTCAAAATGCCTCATTCCAAGCTCTTCTTGGCTTGAGGGTTTGTGCTGAAAAGTCTGCTGTGATTCTCATGGGCTTTCCTTGATAGGTGAGTTGTGTCTTTTCTCTAACAGCTTTTAATATTCTGTTTTTATGCTGTATGTCTGAGATCTTAATTATTATATGTCTGGGTGTGGTTTTATGTTGATTGTGATTGTTTGGTGTCCTATATGCCTCACTTATCTGCATATTAGCTTTTTTCCCCATGTTTGGGGAATTTTATTCTATTGCTTCTGTGAATATTTTGGCAATGTCATTTGCATTGACTCCTGCATCTTCAATGATGCCTATTAATCTTATATTTTTTTCTCTCAGCATCATCTTGAAGCTGTTTTATTGTCACTTCATGCTGCTTTGTTATTTTTAAAAGTTCTGTCCTTTCATGATGACTAATTGTGATCCTGTCCTCAAGTTCTGAAATTCTATCCTCAGCTTTATTTAAACAGTTTTTCATGTTTTGAATAGAATTTTTTGTTTCTTGGATGTCTCTTTGAGTTTGTTTCATGAATTCTACATGTTTTCTATATTGTTCATTCAAGGTTTCAATCAGTTTCCCATGCTCCTATACTTTTTTCTCAGCAACTCCTTTACTAAGGTTGCTATTTCTGTCTTTACATGGGAGATTACTTCTAATTTGATTTGTTCTATAGACTCATGGAGTTGTTTTCTTATTTCACTCACTATCTTTTCAGAGATTTCTGATGTGCTACTTTTGGGTTCCTCTATTTCTTTTTTCTTTTTTTAGTTTTTTTTTATTTAAAGAGAAACAAAAGCATGTAAAGGGTAGAGATAATACAGAATTCCAAAAAAAGATAAACAATAAGAAATCACTAGTTAATAAATTACATATTGTCCTCTTAGAAATAGTTGTTCAAGTTACAAAATTAAAGCATACAAAGTAGATAGTCAAACAGTGACAGTGTAAACAGCTACACATGCATGAATCTTTGCATGTATTTCTATCCTTCCTGTATTAGAGGGAAAGACAAAACTTAGCAAGACAAAACAAAACAAGTTCCTATAAAAACATGAAAACAAAAAGTCATATAAAACCCTAGTACAAGGTGATCTACAATGATTACTGTATTGTTTCTTATTATCTTCAATGGAATGTCTATATCATCAGGCATAATTGAATATAGCAGCATAATTGAGTATGGCAGTACATAACAATATTAGTAAAAATAAAACATTGTAGACAGTATAAAACTTCAAAGGCAGGTAATAATCAAATCAGAGTGGATATTCTAGTGGATCTTGTCATCTTAAGTGCAGTTGCCTATACTCTCAGACTTGATACTATCAATCATAACAGCTTTGAATAAAATCTATCAATACAAAACAGCAATCCAACAAACCAGATTCGATTATGATCAGTCATGGTAAAACAGTGTAGGTTTTACAGAGTTTTAGATTAAGTTAATAGGAAATTAAAGATGATTACCATACTATATCCTGTTATTTTCAGGATTACTGTCTGTGCCTTCAAATCTAGTACAGGTAGAATGACTGGAACAGAATATAATAAATCTAAGCAGATTAGTGTGGGTAATGTGGGTTTTAAATCCTGTGGCACTATTAACAACATAGCGTATCAAGGCCATCTATGTTAGAGTTTCTAGTTATCCTTCTCTGCCTCATTTCTGACATGCTATTTTCCTGCCTTTGTTTAGTTTTCTCCTTCATTCTACTGCCTGCCCCACTCATTGAGGCTTTTCTGCCACTGTTCCTAAAATCCTGGTATTTTTTTCTCTCTCTAGAATGTCCTTCAGTATCCTCTGTAGGATTGGATTGGTGGTCACAAACTTGCCCAGTTCCTGTTTGTATGGAAGCATCTTTTTTCTCCATTAATTTCTAGTGACAGTTTTGTAGGGTACATCAATCTGGGTTGGAGGTTATTCTCTTTCAGGGCTTGGAATACTTCACTCCAAGCTCCTCTTGATCTGATGGTCTGTGTCGAGAAGTCAGCTGTGATTCTGATGGGCTTACTTTTATAGGTAATCTGTTTCTTTTCTCTGATGGCTTTTAGTATTCTGTTTTTATATTGAATTTCTGGTATCTTGATTATTATATGTCTGGGTGTAGATCTGTTTTGGTTGTAAGTGGCTGGAGTTCTGTATGCCTCACACAATTGAATGCCATTTTCTTTTCCCATGCTTGGGAAGTTTTCCTTAATTATTTCCATGAATAACCTTTGTCATTCACCTGTTTGTATTCCTGCTTTTTCATTCACATTTCTTATTCTTAAATTATAGATTCTCTTGTCATCTAGCCTTTGTATTGTTACTGCCTGTTATCTTGTTATTTTTAAGAGATCTTTCCTTTCATGATCATACATTGCAAACTTGTCTTCAAGTTTTGATAGTTTATCCTTAGTTTCTTTTAAGGAGTTTTGCCAGCTTTCAATGGAGCTTTTTTTTTTTTTGGTCTTTTTGAGACAGGGTCTCACTATGCAGTTCGGGCAGGCCTTGAGCTCACTTTGTAGCCCAGGCTTGTCTTGAACTCACAATGATCCTCTTGCCTCAGCATCCCAGGTGCTGGGATTACAGGTGTGAGCCACCATGCCTGGCTTCAATGGAGTTCTTAATTTCCTGGTAGCTCTTTGAATCTGCCTCATGTATTCTATATTTTCTTTATCAAATATTTCTCTCCTTGTTTTGTGTTCCTCCCTTCTTTCATCTGTATCATCCTGAGAAATGCTTCCTGAGAGCATTTCTTTTATTATTTATATCCTGCTTTACCTGATTTAATATTTCAGTTGTGAGCTCATGTACAAGGTCCCAAAGATATTTCCTAATGTCCATTGAAGCCATGTCTGATGTTGTGTGTTTGCTGCCCTCAGTCTCCCTTGTTTTTCCTTCTCCTGGATCACTGCTCTCAGGGTTCTGGGCTGGAGGCCTCCTCCTGCCTCTCTCTCCTGTCATGGCCCTGGCTTCCTCCACACAGGTTAAAGTGCAGGTCCCAGCCCCCTTCCCTGTTGGCCACGTTTCCTCTGAAGCACATTGGCAAGGGAACTCCACCCTCTTCTGCCTCCTCTTGTCACTGAGGTGTAAGCAGTGGCTGTATTTGCCTGCCCCTCCCCACTGGGCCAGCCAAAATTTAGGGGCCTTCACCTGGTCAGTGAATGCTAGGTGCAGGGAATTGATTTGGGATGGCTCATTGGGTCCCACCCAGGGGCATGGCCCAGTCCAAGCAAGTCCCATGAATCTGCTCTGGGAAGGGAGGAACCAACTGAAGTCACTGTCACTCCCAGTTCAGGCTCCTCCTGCCCGATTCCAACATGTTGCCCATTTGGGCATGCCCTTCCCATGTGGGGGTATGTGTCTCATTCCCACCACTGACCATGGATTAATGAAGGTCCCTTCACCAGCTCCACTCTCTATTGGGCTCACCAACCCCTGACTTCAGTGCTGCTGTGGTTCCTGTGGGAACCACAGTGGGAATGAGTTTGGATGGCTCTGACTGCCAGTGCGGATTCAAGCTGATGCAAACTTGGCAGGTCACCACGAAAACACTGTGTCCCATAATTTTTAGCTGTTTCAGTTGTAGTCCCAAAGTATTTGATGAGATTTTTCCATTTTAATTTCTTCCTGTTTCAAGAGGATCCATCTCCCTCTGGGTCTCTCCAGGGTGTTTTATTCTGGTGTATGAGTTGTTTCTCTCAGGAGGCTTTGTATTTTGTTGCTCACTGATTGGCCATCTTGTCTTCTTGGGGTCCTCTATTTCAGTGTCTCCTGTACTTGCTCCTGGTGGACTAGATGTTTGAGACTGCATTTTGCTTTTTTTTTTTTTTTTTTTTTTTGCCATTTTCACTCTGCCTGGTATTTTCTGTGTGTAGGACAGGGTCACCCACAATCTTTTCAGACTCACCAAGGTCTTACATTTAGTTGGAGGGGGCTTTACTACTGGCCCTATTTACCCACTGTACACCTCTATTTTAAGGGCATACTCACCACAGTGACATAGTTAATCTGCTGTAGTTCAAGGTTTGCCACCTGGGAGTGAAGTTCCAAGTCTTTTCAATGTGCTGGGATTCCACCAGTACGTGTTGTCAGGGCCCGAGGCTATATACTGGGTCCTGCTCACTGCTTGGAGTTCACTGGGCATGGTCCAGTTAGGCCACCGTCCCTGTGTGGGCCTTGGTGTGGTCTCTGATGCAGGACATGGCCTTACTGCCTGGGTGCAGGCTCAAAGTCCCTTTCCATGCACTGGGATTCTACCGGAGCATGTGTCAGGGCCCAAGGCTGTCTTAGTTACTTTTCACACCGATATACAATGTCCAACACCACACTGACTGGAGCCTGCTGAGGTCTTCTGTTTGGGTGAGGTGTTCCTGAGTCTCTCATCCAGCCAGCACGGTAATCCACTGTAGTTCAAGGTTCCAATGTTCCTGGTGGAAGGGTGGGTTCAGCAGAAGCAGTCCAGGGCAGTTTAGGTCAGAGGCAGGCTTCCACAATGTTCCCAATGGAAGAACAGGCCCAGCAGAAGCTGTCTGGGGCATTTTAGGTCTGGGGTGGTATTAGCTGATGTTTCTGCTGGAAGGGCAGGCCCAGCAGAAGCAGTCTGGGGCAGTTTTAAAAATGACATATTTTTGATACACAAATTTTCTAAATATCCTCAGTAATCCCTGAATACATCACCAAGACTTATAGACCCAGATGAATCAATTTATTAGACCTCATTGTGGAAAAAAAATCAACCAAAGTGAAAAATTGAAAATAAGTTTCTATTAATTTAATGTGAAAGTAAATCTTACCTCTCTATTTCCTTTACTGGAGTGTTAGAAGAGCAGTATCATCATACAATTGAAATTTTCTGATGTAAAACAAATCTCTTTTCTCTTTTTTTTCAGAAAAAATAAATTCTGAAATTCATGTTAAATGTTGACAGTGAAAAGTAAATGTGTCCATGGTTTATCATCATAAAATTTAGGAATTTTAAAAAAATTGTTTTAAATGTACTGTGCTATCTTTGATTGAATCTCACAAGACACAAAATATGGATAATATGGGGAAATTGGTAATAAATGTATAAAAGAAAAATGCATTAATGTTCATATTAAGTACTTGATAAATATAATCCTAATAATATGTGTAAAAGAAAAATAAGTGATTTATTTGTGAGAAATTTCTGTCATATCTTTGTGATTCTTTTGCTAATATAAAATTACTCCAAATAAAAAGATAAATAGGAAAATATTGTTGACATTTTGCTATCAAAAAGCTCACAGTCTGGCTGGGCGTGGTGGCTCATGCCTGTAATCCCAGCACTCAGGAGGCTGAGGCAGGAGGATCATTCAAGTTTGAGACCAGCCTGGGCTACAAAGTGAGCTCAAGGCCAGCCTGAACTGCATAGTGAGACCCTGTTTCAAAAAGACAAAAAAGCTCACAACCCAGTATTATTTTCAAATAATCATGTGCCATGGCACAAATTGGTATATCTCAAGCTGCTGGACCATGACATTAAAGTAGAGACTCATGAAAATGCTTTCCAGAGGAGAAATAAAAAGTAACAGAGGAAATGTTCATGCTGCCATGTATATGTAACATCACCATAAATGAAAAGAAACAGGCAATTGAGTTTCATCATCAAGATATACCTTTTTGAAATCATACTTTTTAAATTATACCTATTATAAAGTTGGAATGAAAGTGGTTCCACAATGCTTATTTTGGAAAACATTAGATAATAATTCCAGATTTATAAACATTTCTATCATGTACAGCAGGACCAATTCTAAAAATGTATCCTAAAATTGAAACAACATGGAGTAGCTTTAAAATAGAAGCTGTAAAAGTGTCATGTGTAAGAGTAAAATATCTAAATGATTTAATAATAGATATTTGTGTAAATCAGAATTTTGTAAATTGACATCGTCATAACTAAAATAGTTCATAATATGAGGATTTAGAATGTGATGTATTTTGATTACATTAAATGAGAAAATCAGAAGAAAAATGATCTCACTTTGTTTATACAGTTATTTTAAAAGTAATTTAACAATTTGGAATGAAACATATAAAAATGATAGTAACTTTTGTCTGCAATAGGTATCTGGTTAATACCTACTATTAACATTAATTCAAACACACAGTGAGTAACCTGGCCATCATTCAAACAGTTTCTAAGAGGACATGAGGTTGGGGAATAATTCATTTGGAAAGGTGAACTAACACATTAACATAACATGCATTTTAACATTAAAATGTAAACTATTATAAACATTCCACTAATAATCATACCATGGAATCAGCCCTTTCCTACATTTCTGAATAATATTTTAATACCAGTTTTCAATTCAGGGAATCTAGCAATGCTGGGAGGGGATAAAAAGGACTAAGATGTGATGTATGTTTACCAATTCCCCATGATGACTGTGTTCATTGAGTATTACAAAGGCATACTAGTTTGTGTTGTGTATAGATATACATATTTTAATATATGTAGAATAAGTATATAGAAACACATATACATATATAAGACAGTATTTGGAATTGGAGCAAGGAACTTAGCATTGAGATATAATATGTGTCATTATTTTTTACAGTGCCTCACTAAGTCACAAGTTGTACAAACTCAGCTTGAATTTGTGATTCTCTTTCATTAACCTCCCAAAGTGCTGGGATTATAGATGAGCACCAGAAAATTTGGCTGTAATTTTCTCTTAAACAATACATTTTTGATGCATTTGTATGTACATATACAGCATCTTCTTATTCAGATTTGCTTACATTTTGCAAAACATTGTTTTTGCCATAAATTAAAAATAATTGAATATCCTGTTTGCAATTTTATTCCTTGTAAATTTTTTACTAAAATTATTGGCACATTTTAGACATACATAATGATCATATTAATCATAGGGAATCTGCACCTGTACATAATATATTTTGATTCTTTCCCCCCCGACCCCCTCCTCCCTTCAATGCATCTTTCCCTCTCAATTTACAATATTTTGATGTTTTTATAATAAATTATATTTTTGATCAAGGATTTTTTTAATAATAAAAGATTATGTCTTTATTTAGCTGGGCACATCCCTTTCTCTAACCTGGGATTATACCACTTCAAAGTTCAGGTTCTTTCTGTTGTTTAGTATTGCTCTACTCTTTTACCTAAATCTCTGTCTCTCTGGGTCAGTCTCTCTCTCTCTCTCTGTCTGTCTTTTCTCAGGATTTTGAAGAAAGGATACCTCTTTTAGTTTTCCCTGGAATCACTCTGGATGGGTACCTACACTCTTGTCTCTCTGTTCATAATGATGACCTTATTTTAAGAGTCCAGACTTAGCCACTAAAATAAGCACTAAAGTATTTCACAGCTTCTAAATTTTTCCAATGGAGTTTGAGGCAAGAATCTATGTGATTTATATCAAATGCATATATAGAAAAACAAGTAGATTCAATTAAAATGAGAAAACTCTATGTTGTGACCTGAGCCACTCATCTTACCTTCAGAATTTTCTTCATGCCTAATATCATAGCATCATTGGGAAAATAGTAAATGCTATTTTCTATATCAATAACTATTTTACCAGTACTATGAGACTTACCTTTACTATGTACAAAGAATATTAATATGTTAATATTCTATATACAGCCTCAGAAAATACCACATTTCGAATCAAAGCATCAATGTGATGGGAATAGTACTAGAAAATAAATGATAAACAGAATATACTTAGAAAAAAATGAATGAAATATTAGAGGAAGATGAGACAAAAATATAAAGTTGCTGCAGTAAGTTAGGCCAGGAAAAAGACACCATATGGTTTCACTTAGATGCAAAAGATGAAGAAACAGATCTCACGCAGTGGTAAGTAGGATGGTGGTTACTTGAGATTGGGAAAGGTAGTGTAGAAGGGCAAAGAGGAGATTAACAGGGTGATGTGTTGAAATTAAGCATTGTATACTTCAAAATAGGGATTAAAGATGGTTTTGAATTTCACCATCATGAAGAAATGACAAGTGATAGATATGCTATCTGATCATTACACATTGTATATGTAGATTTAAATAGCACATTGTCCCCAATAAATAGATGTACTTATGAATCAATTAAACTAATGAGAAATGGAGTCACATTAACAACAATCTATACAGTAGGAGCAAAATTCCATAACTATTTGCAGTATTCAATAACTTACAAATTAACCCCCCCACAAAAATTTGCACTTGTATTTTTGCCCTGTTTATATTTATCTTGAAAGTGAAAATCTGGAAGTGGTTATTTTATCAGGATTCAGGCATATCTGCTCCCAACCATTTCTACCAAAAAAGATTCAGACTGTCACAACAGCTGCTGTTTACTGGACATTTATCAACTGCTAAATGTCAATGACTCAGGTTTTATTTTATCTATTTTCACATACCTAAATGGGATTTATATCATAATCCTCATTAAAGATAAGAAATATGATCACTGGAAAGGTTATATAATTAACCAAAGGTGACAGAATTTTTAAAAGACATTTACATTGTACTAAACTTCACCCTTGCTTTTAGTCACTTATCATAATTTAATATTCCCTCTGATAGTTGAAAAATGTGAATTGCAAATTTCACCAAATATCAAGTCCTTTATTGTTCTAATGATGAACATCTCTCTCCTATTCTCTATGGAGGAAAGTTCACTAGAGTTAGGGAAAAATGCAAAGTTTATATCCAACTCTTACATTTAAGAGTGAGCGGAAGAGGCTTCTGGCAGTACAAGGTGAAAAATGAATTAGTGCTTTTCAAGTGCTGTCTTCAATACAGTCTCAGAAAAAAAGAAAAAAATAAAGATGCAAACCTAACTCTTTGTCTCTTACTGGAATTTAAGGAAATTTTCCTGAGCAGTCAGAGACCTATAGAATATGCTTAATCCCTTAGTGCCCCCAAAGGGATTAAGCATTTTCCAAAACCTTGTTTTTCAAAACAAATGGAATTTTGAGTGCTTTTCTACTTGCTTAATTGTTTGAAAAACTTTTGTTTCCCCTAAGAAATTGTTTTTTTCCTTTTTCCTTATTTAACTTATCTTGCATTTCTACTCGAAGATTAATTCTCCCATGGCATTCAGAGGTAAATCAGTATTATACTAGGGTGGAATAATACTGTTTTTTTGCAGAACTCAGGCAAAGTGCTAGTGTATTTATTTTTAAAATGCTGAGTTCTAGGGCAAGGAATCCAGCCAACCATGTATTGGAAATGTGTAATTTAGAGAACTAAAATTGTAAGGAATGTTCATTCAAAGAAAACATGTCATGTAAAAATATACACAAAGGTATAGATTAATAGAAGTGTTACTTTTTTCTCTTAGGAACTTATTTTGATTATCTATGACTTTAACATTAAAACCATAGTATCTAAAGAATAAAGACATTTTCTCTCTTTATTCTATCTGAAAGATGATTGGTGGATATGTTTAATGTAAAGGAACATAGCATTGAGACTGATGAGGGAAAATGTGGTCTTAGTTTCTCAAACAAAAATATGCAGATCCTCACACAACATAAACTGTTGCCTGAAGAACTTTTAAACACAGAAAACTACCTTTTAACAATCTACTCCCATCCCAAAGAAAATGAAAAATTTTAGTCATTCATGAGAACAGTTCAGGCCAAAAATGATACTCAGTACCATACTTAATGAAATTAAGAGAAAAATTCATATTTTCTTTCTTTGTATGTACCTGGGGATAGAACCCAGGACTTTTGCACTGACCTGCATCCTAAAGCTTTCTTTATGTTTTATTCTGAGAGGGTAATTAGAATATTACATGTGTGCTTTAACAAAATATAAGTACCTCAGGGGGCCAGGAATTTAGCTCAGTGATGTAAGAACCTGCCTAGAAAGTGCAAGGTCATGAGTTTGATCCCTGATACCAAAAAAACAAAAAAACAAACAAACAAAAAAACAGTACCTGAAATACACCATACTCCAGGTACTGTGATACCACTGTGATTATTTGTTTTTCACACTCAAATCAGAAAATAGACAGCAACAGAACCACAGCTAAGTACCACTTAAAAGGTAGAGAGAAATCCGCCCATCCTGAATTTATTTAATCTTCCCCATTTTCCTGCTGTTTTAAAATTCTAGCAGCTTCATTTATTAAATCACAAAACTGACTCAAAATTTCCATGGTAAGATGGGCTCAATTTCAGGGAAATTTCCTCTGTTCTTTATATTTCTTCATTTCTCAGCCTGCAGCAAAATCATTATCCAGTGAAACATTAAGGTAAGCACTGATATCTGATAGATCTAGTCCTCCAGTTCTACTCTGACACTTCTTTGATTAGCAAGGCTGCTGTTCAAATACATCATATAAATTTTAGAATTGGCTTATTAATTTCTGTGAGGATGGCTTTAGTTTGGTGGGAGAAATACTGAGAATATTCATGAATCACAAAATGCTAAAAGGAGTGCCCTTAAAATGTGATAGTCTGATATGACACAGTTCCTGAGATTCCCATTTTTTTCACAATGCAAGTATTGTACTTGATTCCTTTTTAATGGTTCTAGTCTATTATTTGATGCCAACTTTACAGATGCTTCATTTCTGGTAAAAGTTTAAGTTTTTAAAAGTTTTAGAAGCTTTTGCTCCTAATTTTAGCTGTAACCTGCTCCCAAGTAGGAAGCAATTCCCATGTTACAACACTGATGTTTACTTGCCTTAAAATTTCACTCCTTTAGATTAATCTATTATCACTCAACTCTGCTTCCCATCATGTCTTAACACATGGACAAAGCAGAGGTGTCTTTTCCAAGAATGTAATGTGCATACCCACCAGTGCTAGTCCCAATAGAGCACGTGCCTGCCTGAACCCCTTCCCTACTATTCACTGCTAGCCCAAAGTGGAACAAGTTCCTTAATTATCACAAGAAAAGCACAAATATGTTTTAAAATTCTATGTCTTAGAGTTGCTATGAAGGTTAAATAATTCAATATGTGCAAATTATGGTCAGAAAATATGGTCTATATTGCTGTGACCCATGTGGCTTTGAGGCTCTTGGGGTAAAGGACTGGGTGGATGAGAAAACAAAGAAGAGACAAAGCTGGGATAAGGTGACACCCTTATCCTCCTTAAAGAAGGAAAGGAAAAGCACCCTCACTGCAAGTTCAGTTATATGTCCTCAGGAATACCTTTGAACCATGCATAGCACCTCTTAGTTCTTTTATCAGTGTCATCCATCTGGATGAGTCACAGACATTTTTTGACCAAATTTCTGTGAAAACTTGGACACTTTTTTTCCTGGTGACCCTCCTTAGGCACTGTACACACCAATGATTACTTTCTTCTGTGGTTTCACAATCTCCTTGATTAGAAGACAAGGAACTCACTGAGTAATGGAAAATGCAGCAGTTCTCTTATGTCTTGGGTCCTCATTGACCTCAGAAGGTGAGTGTCAAAATACTGGCTATGCTCTTAGCTCATCTAACAATGTAATATTTTGTCTTTAAACATCAGTTGTTGAACAGCCAGAAGAAAAGATTGATAACAGTACAGTGTAGCAGAGACAGTAAACCTAACATTTTTATCTTATATAAATATCAACCATCTTAGAGCATTGAATGAAACTTATTTCTTATTAAGCATGGATCTTTAACTGTAGGATGTTAAAAATGGTTACATATTTTACACAGAAAATTTAAAACCTAAACCATATGAAACATTATAGCATGACTACTATGATAACACTTTTTTGTCTTTTTGAGACAGGGTCTCTCTATGCAGTTCAGGCTGGCCTTGAACTCACTTTGTAGCCTAGGGTGGTCTCAAACCCAACAAGAGCCTCCTGCCTCAGCCTCCCAAGTGCTGGGATTACAGGCCTGAGCCACCATGCCTGGCCATGATTGCATTTTGGGTTTTTTATTTATTTTTTAAAATAAAAATAGATTACATGTATTTGCTTATAAAATGATTTTAAGCTCAGCAAATTGTACATTGCAAATGAGAAAAATCAAGCAGAGAAGAGGGGTTCAGTAACAAAGCACATTTGTTCTGATATCATCCTGACATTCATAAGAAAAATTCACATTGCTGGTGCTGTGCCTGTTTTTCCCTAGTGCTTTGTCTCATGAATGTGCTACAAGAAAAAAAAAAATGGATGAGTTCTAATTCTTGTTCAATCAGAGAACCATTCATTCAAGCAAAATAATGAGTCTCTACAATAGAAAATTGATTTGTGGGCTGTTAAATTCTTCATTTTCTTTATGTTTCAGCAATGCTTAGATGGACCAGGTTATCTTAGGGGTTTATTTTTTTCTTTTGAATATTTTATCACAGTAAAAAGAGATGATGACTACAAATGAAATGCAAATTTCTTTTATCTTTAAATGTAAGATATATTATTATCAACCTACAAGAAACATAAAAAGGAGTAAGATTTTCTAAATGGCCAGATAACATGATTAATAATATGCTTTTACTGTAGGAAATAAAATAATTCCACAATCCTTTAGGAAAACATTGTTTCTATTTTTATGTACTTTAGAATTACAGCACATAAATTTTCATATGTATGTTTTATTACTGATAAAATATTTTCTCATTGTAGTGAATTTTATCATTTAATATGCATAAAACTACTACATAAAGTATTTTTATTGCTATTTATTTGTTTTTGTTTAAGGAATTATGATAGAACATGAAGAAAAGTCTTAGCTATCTGATATTTGCGATCTTTTAGCAAAATTTGCAGATATGTAGAACACCAGAAATAAAGTGTTCTTAAATAAGACAAGTATCATCACAGGCTTCATTCAAATTTTGTAAAGCATAACTAATTAATAAAGAAACATTGTTAAACTGGTGAGGATGAACAAAGCTCAGCTATAAGAAAAGTAGTTTATGGGACTGAACCCAATCAAAATTGAAGGTGCTCAGAGTTTGCCTAAATCAAACTACTACTCTTGGTCCTTTGCTTATGCACTTATTCATTAACAGTTTTTTAAATTATATGCAACAAAAATTATTTTACACAATAACTGTCAGTTACACAGAGTTCCAATTAAGTGTCAAAAACTCTACGTATATGATGAAAGAAAAAAAAAAGAAAGAAACTTGCTGAAGATTTTGGACCTACTAACTACAGACTTAATCATGATTGCATTATGTACCACATTTGAATTTGCATTTTTGACATCAGATGCTGTCTTTTTGACCAATCATCCTTATCTAATGCATAAATGCTTTTACCTAATTTGTTGATTTTTAATGGGACATCTATCTCATAAGCATAGGCAGGAGTCTGAATCTGAAACCAAAATCTGCCACCATAAACAAAACCTGTTTTACATTGTGAAAGATATGTACTCCTGGAAGCATGAATACATAAATACACTATGAGGTTAATAACAGTCTGTCACAGCCATATGAAAACTTTGGTATGGGTATTTTAAAATCAAAAACCTTATTGTATTATTTCTTTTGATGATGACCAAAGTGAACATATTACAATAATATATTTTTCTAACTTTAGTTGGAGTGTCTCCCATAACAATATGGAGGCTCTTGGGACCTCTGATCAATGAACAAGAATTGGTTAAAAATGTTACCCAGCAGCTGATTTCTTATTCAGCAATTGGAGTCCTGTCCAATAATCCCTATCCCAAGGGATTTTGTTTATTCATCTTTATAATTTTTTGATGATGTATGAAAAACCCAATCATAACATCTAATATTTCAATTTTTAAACAATGACTCTCAAGTCCAAAATAAACAACAATATACATTTCATTCACATAACCAATTTTAGCATCATTCTGACCAACCAGCAACCCAGGTGAAAGCATGCTTTTTAAATATATGACCCAAATTAAACTTTGATCAAATAATCCAAAAATGCAAAAGAAAAAAGAAAAAAAGAAAAATTTTAACCTCAAATAAAAAGAACAGCTGTTCACAGAATGGACAAATAGGTAAACAAGGACAGATGATCTGTACAGATTGAGACAGACATAGAAAAAATCACATAGCTTGTGGGTTTCCATGAGAGCTCTACAAGTTCCTATGGGGCTATTTATACACTTGTATCATGCCCCTTTGCTAAACTAACTCACTTCTTACACCCTGTATTCTCAGGACTAGAACACCTCCTTACCTCCAACACCCCATGCCCTCAGGATGTTTCTCAGGTTCTCTATGCCACCTGGGCACTCTTGTACGGGCACTTGTGCTTTTGACACCCCATGTGCAAATGATCACTAGCTCAGCAACTCCCAACAGTTGCTTACAAATAGACTGGAGAGACAATAGATAACAGCCACACATTGCAAAATCAGAGTGTACTCAAATATATTTTAGCCAAATTGAATTAGAATAATTTTTTTGCAAATTTGGTATTTATAACTATAAACTCTCTAGTCAGATTTATTGTAGGTCACAATTTGTAAAAGGAATTTGGAAAGTGAAAGATTTTTGCCCCATTATAAAGTACTGTACAATTATGGTGGTGGTATAATGTGATGGAAGGCCAAAATGGAAATGCTTACCATTTTCTGCTTTTTCTTCAGTTCTAATTGTAACTCCCCTTCCTGTTTCATGCCCAGAGAATACCAATTGATTCCTCACATGTCATCAATATCTGCCCCATGCACCACTTCCAATCAGAGGTCATATAATCCTCTGCCTTTCTGTATCTGGTCAAAGGAGACAGCCCAACTGTTATGGGTTGTGTGCTCCTTTCCATGTCCTCATCTCAATAAATCTGTTTGTATTGTACTTTTTGATTCTGTATTGAACCAGAATACTCTTAACAGAAAGGACAAAATCTTATCTATAATTAACATGTATCTTTGTATTTTAGCTTAAGGATGCTAGTAACTGTTGTGTCCTCTACTTTCATTAAACTTTTAGTTATGTCTATCTACTTTTATTACCTATTTAGATCTTTGCTTTTGTTTTTGCTTACCATCTCCTGGGCATCCTGCATCAATTCCTTCAATTGGCTCCAGGTATGGTCTAACCCCATTGTTATCTATCAGGTATAACATGGTTTCTGAGGTATCACAGTCATAGGACAGAACATCTGCTTCTTGACAAGTGGAATCAACTCCTTTTCTGGGTTTGGATTCATGATACAGGTGGACAGCAAACACTGGCACCCAGATAGACCATTTAACTTTTCCTGGAAAAACATAAGCATACCCTTGACCCCAAATTAGCACTGAACTAGGTGCTTTGATTATCCAATATGAAGATTTTTCCAAAGGTCATTTTTATCTTTCATTTGACTGCATTATCTTTTTGCTGTGACATTTCCAACTTTATTAGAATTTTAAAAACTTAAATAGTATGTCCTGCCAAGTGAAATCTATTATAGGGTAAACTCCTCCTTTTGTTTTTGAAGTTTATATTGTGAGCACATTTAATCATTTTTAGACCTTAGGATTGTAAGGAATTTTTGTGCTAAGGTACAGAGGAAAAAACCCCTACATTTTGTATTTAGGCTATTTGGACTCTCCTTTGCCATTTGTGGTTTCCACCTCAGGCTCTGACTCCTGTCCCCCTGCCTGGAGGTGGCAGGCATAGCTGGCTGGTGTGCATGGGGAGATTTCAGGCTGCAGTGGGTCACATGTGTGGCCACTGTCACCTCCAGCTGACCTCAGGCACTGGGCCCTTGGGCTCTTGTTCTGGTCTGGAGGCTCAGCAGCTGTTGAGAATCTGAGTGCAGGCAGTGTCTGTGCCTAGTAAACTTCTGATCCATAAAGCTCATGTACAGTTGATGGGAAAAGACAGAGGTCCCTTGGGCATGCTAGAGCCAAGTACCACCTTTCCAGAGCCATATCTTGCCTTCCTGGCCCTGGGCTGAGCACTCCTGCAGGCTGGCCATTGAAAGGTTTGTTAAGCCACATGTAGTTTTCCACTCAGTATGTTACAGGAAAGTTCCCAAGCAAAACCAAATCAATCCAAACTGAAAAGAAGACTCCACAGAGCAGATAAGAAGGCAGCATTTAAACTTTGCACCAGTGGACTACTGAATCTTCATACCAATGGACCATTGCAAAAATAATTCCTCAAAAGCAAAAGCAATGAATGTAGGAAAAATTTAATTCATATAGAATATGAAGTGGGAGGTACAAAGTAAGTGACAAAACATTACATAATTGGTTACATGCTTTGAGTCACATATTGACAGGCAGGCAGGTCTTGAAACAAAACACTCCAGGGAATAAGGGGAGGGGGCCCTGACAGAATGAGCACAGTTAGGGACATTACCATAATATTGAATTGGCAGGAGCCCTTACAAAGTAAGCACAGTTAAAGGCATTACCATAATATAGGAACAGTCTGGGGAGGGGCCTAGAATTAGCCCAGGGTGCCTTAAGGGTCAGACACTCTGACTCAGTGATCATCAAAGGTGTACAGCTGGGCTTTAGGCACTGGCAAAGTCAATTAAATTTAGCACAAATAGCAAAACAGTAACTTGGTCAGAAATATCTAATTGATCATGAAATAGTTTGCCACGCCATAAATGTGTCCCTACATTATAATTTGCCTTAAGAAGTACATGGAAGGCAGGGCTGTAAATCTCAGCTATAAGTGTAGCCTCATGAAGCCAGGTAGGGCCAGGCTGTCCCAGGAAATTTTTCATATCTTACACCATTTATTTGCATTTTTAAAGGTGAAATCCTGAAATGGTTTTAGACCCTGAGGGCTAGCAGTCAAATCCTTGGACATTGTACCTGTTTTTACCTGGTGAAGGAAGTTCCCTCCATGCCCTAGTTGTTGCTATTCTAAATTGATCAAATATTTGCATATCAAAAGCAAGCCAACTGCCTGTGGAAGCAAAGGCACCCTCTCTGATTAACATATCTTTTGTAATGGCAGCATTTCACAGCCTGATCTATGCATAATTCAAAAATGTTCTTTTTCCACAACAAATAATTTGCTGAATTTAAACATACTTTGGCTATTTCTTTCCATTCATTTGAGGCCATAATTTGTCATCTTGGATGTTTTATAAACCCCAAGGCAAATGAGTCTGGGGAGGAATTGAGGAAAGCACCCCACTGTTTGGTGGGGCTGAGACAAGTTTGCTATAGGCTTTTCTGGAACAGATAGGCCTTCCACATCAGGTTTGAATTTACATCAAGTGGCTC
This sequence comes from Hydrochoerus hydrochaeris, assembly GCA_004027455.1. Classification (NCBI taxonomy): domain Eukaryota; kingdom Metazoa; phylum Chordata; class Mammalia; order Rodentia; family Hydrochaeridae; genus Hydrochoerus; species Hydrochoerus hydrochaeris. The sequence continues at coordinate 154,257 of PVLA01004835.1, forward strand.
AATGATATTGTCCTCTACACTTTGGACAGATAGTTGGAGGTTTTTTTGAAGGGACAGATAGTGTTACAGGCAGCTGAGTTAATTAGAAATACTATAGGCAGTGAGACAGAGCTAGGTCCTCAAAGGAGCCAAAGCAGAAGCCCAGATACCTTGCAACGGTAGAGGAGACAGACACCTCCTGCTGTGAGCCAGACCTCAAGACAAAAGATCAAACAAACGCCTCCACATCCTAAGAACAGATATTGTAAATAGTTCCATAGCACTCTGAGGTCAGGAATCACCATCCCAACCCCCTATGGAAAGAGTCACTGGTCCCTAAGAATGCCTGCTTTCTACATGACTCACTTCCCCATTTGTCCCCAATTTAATCAATTTTACCTTAACTATTAATCTTATTGGCTAACTATAGTTCTGTCCCACCAGTTTTCCCCACACTGAACCTATCTCACCCTATGATTTTACTTGTTTAAAGTCCCTAGAAAAGAAAGAGTCCTTGGCAACCTGCTCGGGACCCCTTCTATCTCTCTCTGAGTCAGGAGCTTTCATTCTCTCAATAAATATATCCTATCTGTAACCTCCATTGTTCCTAAAGTTCATCCTAAGTTTTTATAGAACATGAACTCGTACCGGATATAGTAGGTTGGGAGTTTCATTTCCCTATATCAATAGTGGCTGTTTGGCCCCCACAGATGCAAGTAACACAACTTTTAGCAACCCCCCTCCACAATGAAATCAAGTAGCTGTGTTTTTTCTCTTTCCTTTAGGCTGTGAACTTATGATCTGAGCAGTAATAATTTGTTTCAGACTATTTGAGATTCAAAATTTAGTAACAGAGTAGATATGCTAAAAACTCTCCATAACTCTCCTGTCTGGCTTCTTTTAGCACCAATCTCAAAGGAGATAGAGAAAACTGCACTACTCCCTGAGCAGCAGAAGTTTTAATTTGTGTTGCAGAGCAAAGTTTCTCTGACCTGAAAATGTTTTCCTCTTCCTGAGAAGTGTTATCTCCTATTTCTCCTTCTTTATCTAATTGAGTGAGGTTACAAAGCTTATTAAACTTTATCAGAGTTTCTGTTACTCTACCATCTCTTCCCTGCTTGGGACTTTATTTTAAAATATTGCTCCAAGCCAATTTCCTTGTGGCCATCCTAACAAGCTCACACTCAGCAAGACACTGTCTAATCAAAATCTACAAAAGAAAAGTAAATATAGGAATCAAGCATGCAACAAACAGTTCCATGTATATTTGTGATTCTTTAGAATGTGGGGAAAACTGGTGGGACAGAACTATAGTTAGCCAATAAGTCTCATAATTGTACCACTAATGCAATCAATACATGTTTTTTTTCTGGGGAAGGAGTTTCTCACAGGCCCATTTATAACTGGCCATAGAGAACAAGGGCTTGTTTTAATGGCTCAAGTTTTACACCTGATAAAGCCAATGTTCACATACTTCAGGGATGACTATTGTCCTTTGATTGAGTCAATCTAAGTGATTTTTGGGGGAACTCAATCAAAGTGATGCAGAAATAACAAGAAAGAAGATAAAGAAAGGCCTTAATGTGGGCACAGAGACACATACACGTTTACACACACACACACACACACACACACAAACACTTAAAATGTGGGAGCTCTCTCACTGCACAAACAATTGGGAGTTGCTTATAAAGATTACCTTTTTGGGGAGGAGCCTGGTTAGCTGACAGTGATGGATGATTGCTACATGTTAGTGTGTGCAGGTTGGGGATTGGGGAATCTTGAAAGGAGCTTGAGGGCACAAGGGGCTAAGAGCAAAAAAAATAGATAATGGAGATTAGGGGTCCTAGAAGAGGCATTAATATAGGGGCCCATGTGCCCAATGTGGGCCACCAGGAGGAACAGGGAGAGAAATTAGAGACAGTGTATTATTGCCCTAATTCAGCTCCAAGTTTTCTGAGCTTTTTTACTTGTCCTTTGACTATGCCTGACTTATTTACAAAATAACAGCATTCCTCTCCCAGCATAGTGTCACACCCTCTTTTTTCTGCAGTAAGGACATCAAGTGCTCATTCCTGTTGGTGGACAACTGCTGCCAGTGAGTTAATCTGGTCTTGTAATGATTCAACAGTCTCTGACATCAATGGAAGTCCTCAGATCATGTGATAAATGAGCATAATAGCTAAGGTTTACCCCAAGTCCTCCAGCTCCCATCCCTATCTCTGAGAATATACCTATTCCCATCAGAATGGCTGCTATTACTGCTCTGCATGTGACTGAGTGATGAGTAAGTGAGGCAAAGTTCAGTCATTGTCCCTCAGAGTTGGGTCTGTGTCTGTGTGTGTAATGTTATTTGTTGCCACCACCACCACTGTGCAGGAGCCTTGCCAGTTGGATGGGAGGCAGCTATAGGCTCCATGTCCATAGACATAATTGTCCCTGGGGTGAACATGCTGGTGATGATCTGTGATGAACTTTTTGTAGCCCTGTACAGGAGGATAAGGTGCCTACCTGAGATGTAGCCCTGGAGCTGTTAGCATTATATATACAGGTTACATTTACTGGCCAGGGATGTGCAGGGACCACTAAAAAAGGCCCCAAAATTTTAGGCAGTGGGTGTTGGAAGATAAACTAATTTATTTGGTATGTCATGTTTGGCTTTTGTTGAAAAGGCAGGCATAACTAATAGTCAGAGAGGTGAATATTTTAATTCAAAAGTTGTAGTACCTCTTATAAATTTGTAGATGTGTTTAGAAGAAAAGGTATGGGTGGTAGTATTGGGGCCAGTGTAGAAGGGAGGAGGGCAAGAGAAGTCTCTAAGTGATAGTATATAGAGTAGGTAGAAGCCTTTTGTGAAGAGTGATGAACATGTAGTTTTCATAAGATGTTGGGACACCATGTAATTGGAAGCTCTATGTTTGACACTTTGAGAGTACTAGAAATTTTTGTGGATTTTTAATGTTGATATGTAGCAAATGCATTCATGTGTATCTGCTAATCCAGGTAACATTAAAATATATATCCATCATGGTTAGTCTAGAATCCCCTGTAGGCAGGACCAAAATTACCCAGTAGGGGCAAAGAAAACTAGAATGGTTAAAACACAGTTTATAAGTGGAATTTTCTGGACAGTATTAAAATTGAGGGCTAATGGATGGCAGTGCCATGTTGCCATGAATATCTTTGATGCAAGCCAGTGAGCACCAGGGAATGTGGAATATGAAGTTGCCTGATATCCAATTGGCCTGAGCTAAGACTGGGTGTGTGAGACCTGCCACACCTCCATGCTTCCTGAGGTAAAAGTTATATGCTGGGCTTGGAGGTGATTGTGGTGATATTGGGGAGATAAGGGAGAGTGTCCATAGAGAGATATAACTCACATTTGTTGAAGTAGTTTAGAATGGTAAAGTGTAGAATTGTCAATATGAAAGATATGGCAAGTAAAATTTTGAATGTGATTTGTGACCCTTTGGGAAAAGCTGTTACAAGAGCTATTATAAAAAGAAAGATTATAAAGCAATATGGAGTCCAGAACCACTTTGGATAGGTTAGGTTCCTGGGATTGTTTTTGTTTTGTAAGGTGGAGGCAGGTGGGAGATGAGTGGTGTGATACCCATCGTGTCTGCTTCACAAGCTCAGGGTCAAGTTTACCAGGTATAGGATGATACCTTTTTGTTTGGGGGATATGAAACCAGGATGGTAGTCCAGCTACCTTGATAGCCATTAAGGTAGCAAAATAAACTAAATGGGGTCCATTCCACTTAGGTTGGAATCCTATATCTGTGGGCTTGGGAAACTTAATATCTTTCCAGATGACTGTGGATGATATGGTATATGTAATCACCATGTCATGTTTAGACTCGTGTTGTATAATCTGAGAAATGAAGGCTGGATCATTGTCTGATTGTATGTTTTGTGATAAGCCAAACCTAGGAATAATGTCTTGTACTAATATTTTGGTTACCATCTCGGCTGTTTCTATGGCAATAGGGAAGGTCTCTATCCATCCTGAAAAGGTGCAGGCCAGTGTGAAATGATATTTTATATTTTTATATTGGAGCATGAGTGTAAAGTCTACTTGCCAGTTTTGACCAGGGGTTTGTCTTCAGAATTGTTGAGTGGAAAATGAGGGAGGAGGTACATAACCCAGTGATGATATTTTTGCACAGCTCTGACAAGTAAGAGCTATCTCATGAGTAGTGAGCTTGAGAGAAGGGTGTATGATTACTGAGGCCAGAAATCTACATAATGCTAGTGAGCCTACAGGAAAGTAATTGTTTGAGTTTGTGATAATATCTTTGGCTTGTTAATCTGGGAATACTAGTTTTGGCCCTTGGAATATCCATCTTTGAGAGTTTTGTGTATAGACTAGTTTTGTAAGTAATTGTGGTTGTTTTGGAGAGTATACAGCAGGATAGAGATCTTTTTGTATCAGAGGAAAGAGATGGGCAGGACATGGCTATTGCGCTGCTAGTTTTGCTTGTAAGTCTGTGAAAGCCTTACCTTGGGAAATAAAATCAACTGAGAATTGGTGTCTTTTGCAATGAACAACTTCCACTTGTTTTGGAAGTCAGGCTGCCTCTAGTAGTTTGAGAATGAGAAGTGTGCTTGTAATATAAGGGGTCCCTAGGGGTTAATGAGATCCCTTTCTTGCCACATAGCAGTGTGAGAATGTAGGATGGTAAAGGTATACTTTGAATCAGTATATATGTTAGTTCTCTTATCTTTTGCTAGGATGAGAGCTTATGTCAGGGCTCTGCTTTTTGTGAAGATGTACCTGGGGTAATGGATTTGCCTCTATTAATTTAGATCTGTTGGCTATGGAATAACATGCTCTCTTCTGGGTGGTGGCATTAGTTGAGCTGCCATCTATAAGCCATGTGTCACAGGCAGTAGAGAGGGGAGTGTTGTGAATATGTGGGAAAGGAGTAGGAGACATTTGGAGAACATCACCACAGTCATGTAGGGGACCTGTGTTAGCATCTGTTATGGGGATGAGTAGCAAGGTGGCTGGATTAAGAGTGTTGCTAGTTGAGATCATGACAGTGGGGTCTTGTATCAGTGTTTAGTGTACCTGTTGTAGTCATGATGGAGTCATTAAGGTTGGAAGTATTTTGTGAATGATTAGGTCAGCCAGACAATGTGGTCAGTAAACTGTGATTGTTTGCCCAAGGGTAAACTTTTTTGCCTCCTGTGCCAAAGTGGCTGCTGCTGCCAATGCACAGAAGAAGGAAGTCCATCCTCACAGTGTGTTATCTAATTGTTTAGATAAATAAGCTACTGCCTGGAATGAAGGTTCCTTTTTGTAACCTAGGACTCACATTGCACTGTGTTTGTGAGCTTGGGTATATAAGCCAAAAGGTATAATGGGATTGGAAAGAGTTAGTGCTAAACCCTTAAGTAAGGCCTCTTTGAGTTTTAGAAAAAGTGTCAGTTGGGGTGGTGGGATCTAAGGGATCTGATAGCAGTTCCTTTGAGGCATGATAGAGGGGTTGTGGTAGAGAAGAGAAATGGGAATGCAAAGATGGAAAAAGTTTGCTAGACCTAAGAAAGACAGTATTTGTTGTTTTGTGACTGGCTTGTGGAGATCTCAAAGAATAGCTTTACAGTCAGAAGTTGCAGAGCATGTGGTAGAAGTGTGACTCTCAGATATTTAACCATTGGTGAGGCTATTTGGGTCTTGGTTGGGGAGACTCTGTATCTTTGGTTGTAGAGAAAGTTAAGTAGTCCCCAGATGATGCCTGGCATAGAGATTTGAGAGTCCCCTCCCTGGACACCATGAACTACATTGCCCACTATTTGTTTCCACTAGTTTAAGCATAAAACTAATTATAGTACCCATAGCTCTAAAAATAACAGTGAAGTATTGAGGGCAACATCCCAAGCAGTGTGAGCAGTATGTTATAATTACAACAGTCAAGAAATAAATTTCAGGTGCAGTTATGTGTACCTATATGTTCTGATGTCACATTTAATTAATATTTCAAAGTATTATTTTACAAGTTAAAAAGTATCCAATAAACATCTATTTGTAGTTAACTTTTCTGCTAAAATTCATAACTCCACTATAATTTCGATTCAAAATTGTAATTATTATCTAGCAATAGGAGATTGTTTTCTGTCAAAGCTAAGCATAATTCTTTTTTGAAATATGTGTAAATTATGCCCTTTTCCAATTTCAATTTTCCAATTTTTTCTCTCTTCCATATAGTTCTGTTGATTTTTCTAATGTCTTGAAGTTTATATTCTTGCTACTTCTGAATTGTAAAGAATACCATTGTTCTCTGTTTCCAACTTTGTCTTACTAATGGACATGTAAACACTCATTTCTGTTGTTTTCATGATTAAGCTCATCTTGGATGAGACCAAGAGATGACAGATAGTACTAAAGGACTCAAGAGTTTTGAGTCACTGCCATTTTTCTAAAGATTTCTTCTGAGACAGAAATCTAAAGCTTTTTATGACATGAAACACTCTTAGGGAAGTGAAGTGAACATGACTATGTCAGAAACGCCTGTCTATGATTTTAGTCATTCTTTTATACCTTAAATGTCTCTGTACCATATGTTAGTGTGGAGTTGTGAAAAGTAAATGCTGTATTCTATGCCAATTATTGTGCATAATACAGCTGTGTTTAAATTTACCATATTCTTGTGTCAGGATAACCTCATAAAATATCATATCACATTGCTGTAATCATATAACCTCATAAAATTGTACTTTGTAATGTTAAACCTAAGGAAAGCATTACAAAATAAATGAAATATGTATTTAGAAATAACAATATTATGTTGAAATCTAGACAAAATATGCTCTTGTTTCATTTCCAAATTTTTTTGGATTTAATTTAAAGTCAAAATCTTGATGATGGGTCTAAATTGTAGTATTTGAATGAATAGTGAATTAGATTCTTTTTAAAATAACTTTTGCCATTTATTGACCATTTATATTATTTTATTTACTTACATACCATTAAATATGGATAATTCCCATTAAAGGTAAGGAGTCTATTTCTAGGTCAAGTGAGAAATTTGGAGTGGTCCATGCATAATATTAAACATAGTAACCTGATCACACACTCACAGTGTTAAGCTCTGCACCACAACTTGAAATTCTCTGAGAAAAGTGTAAAACTATGGAAGAAAAATCTCCTAACTGGTCTGTTTCAGGCAAATCCTGGTGCCGGCCATCTCCTTTTTTCCACATCCCTTCAGTGGTTCACGTGTCTTACTGTGTCCAGTCTTTCCTTCACCTGAGAGACAGAGGAAAACCTTCCTGGTGGTGAAGGTGGAGAAAGGTTCCCCTACAGCTTATATACTACTTTCAACATGGGGTGAACAAAGGAAAACATGAAACAAAATTTCCTCCTTGACTTTCCACTGCAATTTAAAAAACATTCCTTAAGCCATAAGCTTGGAGCCATAAGCTTGGTGTTTTCATCTCATTTTCTCTTCTCCCTCCTGAAGTTGTGCTTCTCTCCTAACTACTGAATAGCTTTACTAAGTGTCCTATCAGTGTTATTCAGCAGTCTCAGATGGAGAGACTTCTTTGCCTCCTTAAATCATTTTGATTGCCAATACTTCTTGCTTTTCTTCTTGCCTTTTATCTTTTATTTCCCAATCTCTAGTTGCCTTCCCTTCTTTCTGGCACACTTTCAATATGAACATGCCTTATTGTCTTTGCTCCACTACATTCTATCCATTCAAGCAGGCTTACCTGGACATCCAGGGTACTACTAAGTTCCAATCTCTGTTCTGTATAAATAGCTCTGAGCTGATCTTCATTCATAAGCTTTTTTCAGTGTTGAATAGTTTTCATTTTCCGGTTGACAGTTCCATATAATGTATCCATCAGCTACAACTCTTAATGCATAAAAAATCACACATCTTTACTCCACACTGTGCCTCTATCCTGAATTCTTAAATTTGATTCACAGATCAGCATTACAGCCTCCTGAGAGTTATGCTCTTCCCTAGTCAAATCAAATACTTAGATTTTTACCTCTGCCATGTTTTACATATTCAAATCATGTATTTCTAATTTTAAGCAGTCAGTTATAGGTTTCTAGTTTAGTATTCAGTACTGCATGACTGAGCACTTGTAACAACCTCCAAACCAATTTCACTGCCTCTAATCCATCCTCTTCTGGTACATTCTTCATTTTCTTCCTAGATTAATTTTTCCATTTGGAGGCTCCTCATATCCATTCATTCCATATGCATATCCTGCTTCCATGTGAAGTCTCTGTTCAAGGATTCTATAGACATAGAGCTATGAAAATAAAATAACTAAAGTAAGAAATGAAATGTGGTAAATGGCAAGAACTGCCCATCAACTGACATGAGAGTCCAGAGAAGAAATCATAGATGGCATAATTGAGGGGCTGATATTTTGAATGACCCATAATAGATGGGTAGGATTTGGAACAGGAAACACTCTGGGTAGAGTAAATAGCATTATAAAAGATAAGATCAATGCCCTATTTCAGAGAACTTTCTAGTTTCCATTTTCTATAGGATAAAGTTCACATGTGTAAGCCTAAGATCTACTATGCTTCTTTAGAATTGTTTCTCTCTATTATTCTAACCTGGCTTTTCAAATTTCTATGTGAATGTGCAGTTAAATATATGAGAGGGCACCAGAAGGCATTGTGTAATATGATATACCTTCTTTTTTTATTATTTTTACAGAGTAAAACCAAACAAGATAAAATAGAATAGAGTCAATCAAAATAAAACAATGAACATGATACAGGACTTCAAAACATGGTAAAAGGAAATCAACAATGGATTCAATAATGCCTCTTATCTTCAAAACAGCTGCCCATCCCATCAGACATAATAAAATTAAATAAAACAGAACAAAATAAAACCAATGAAAACAAAGCAATGAAAGCATTATAGAACTTTAAAACAAGATAATAGGAAATAAACAATGGCTACCATAATGTCTGTCTTCTTCAAAGTAGCTGCCTATGCTATCAGACATAATAAAATCAAACCAAACAAAATAGAATGAAGTCAATCAAAACAAAACAATGAAAGCAATACAGGGCTTTGAAATAATATAAGAAATCAATAATGGCTACCATAATATATTTTATTATCTTTGAAATAACTGCCCTTGCCATCAAATATAATAAATTAAAACAAAACAGAATAAAACCAAACTAAACAGAATAATGAAAACAGTTCAGGGCATCAAGATGAGGTAATAGATTAACAATGGTCACTGCCTTCCCTTTTTAGACATTTCCTTCCCTTTCACTTATATAATATCTGTTTTTCATTTTGGATCCCACTCACTCCTTTAGTTGTTTATACTAGGAAGACAACATCATGTTCCAAACCATTTCACCCATGAGCATGATCTCAAGTTATATCCATTTACCTATAAGAGCCTCAAGGTTATCTTTCTTTATAGGTGAGTAGCTTTCTATTGTATAAAAAGGCCATATATTTCTTATCCATTCTGCAGTTGATGGGCAAGCTATCCCTACTATTTTCTGGTTAGCTGTCATATAGAGCACTGTTTTGCGGTGCCCTTTTCCATCCATGCCGCGTCCTAGTCCATCCAACGCCTTGTGACAAGGTCCGTGGGTGGAGGAGAGCACTTCAAGGAATCGCTTCTCCAGGAAAAGGACACCGCATGTGGGAATTGGGCGTGAGGATCTTGTAATGTTTTGTACTGATAATTGTAATTTGTGTAATTCACATATATATATATTTTCATGTAATACTCAATATGAAATCGAAAATAGAAACTCCAGAGGAGTTACTAAAAACCTTCTAGATAA
>PVLA01004836.1:0-84813 GCA_004027455.1 Hydrochoerus hydrochaeris
CCCCAGTACCACAAAAAAAAAAAAAAAAAGGGCCAGGTGTGGGCACGCCTGTAATCACTCAGCACTCAGGTGGTGAAGGCAGGAGGACCACTACGAATTCTAGGCCAGCCTGGGCTATACAGTGAGTCCAAGTCCAGCCAGAAATACATATGGAGATCCTGTCTAAAAATAAACATGCGCATGTAAAGGCAAAGGACATAAAACTCAAACTTTTAGAAGAAAACAGTAAAAACCTTCAGTACCTCAGGCTAAGTAAAGAATTCTTAGATGTGACACCAAAAACAATCCATAAAGAAAAAAATCAATAATTGGACTTCATCAAAATTAAAAACTTTAAATTTGCAAACCAGGTATCTGACAAAGGACTCATATCTTAGGTATATAAGAGATTCTCAAGACAGCAAAAGCTAGGCTCAGTAACATGCACCTGTAGTCCCAGCAATTGAGGAAGCTGGGCAAGATTGTTTGAGTTTGGGAGTTCAAGACCAGCTGTGATATAACCCCCCCACCCTCTGCTGCCACCTTTTCACACACACACACACACACACACACACACACACACACACACACAGCAGAACAGCCAGCTGTGGTGGCACACACTTGTAATTCCAGAACTCTGGGAGGCTGAGGCAAGAAGATCACAAATTTGAGACTAGGTTTGGTGAGAATCTATCTCAAAATGAAAAAAGACTGGGGAGCCAGGCATGGTCATTCACTCCTGTTGTCCTAATACTAGGAGGACGGGGAGGAGGATCACTGTGAGCCTGGGCTACAGAGTGAGCTCAAGGTCAGTCTGAACTACATAGTGAGACTCTCTCAAAACAAAAAAGGGCTGGGGTTGGAGCTCAGTGAAAAGACTCTGGCCTCAATCCCCGGTACCACAAAAGAGGGGAAAAGAAAGATAGCATTGTGGGGTTTTTGTTTTGTTTTTGAAATAGGGTCTCACTATGTAGCCCAGGTTGGCCTCAACTCATGGTGATTCTGCCTCAGCCTCCCATGGGCTAGGATCACAGGCTATCATTGTGTCTTTAAATTCGTTTTCCAAATGTTCTTTGCTAGTCAATAGAAAAAGTTGGGGTTTTTGTTTTGTTTTGTTTTGTTTTCTGAAATAGTGTCTATGTTTCCAAGGCCAGTTGTGAACTTCTAGGCTCATGATCCTACTATCTCAGCCTCCCAAGTAGCTGGGAATACAGATGTGAAACACTGCACCCACCTCACACAAATTTTTTAGTTGGGGATACCAGGAATCAAACTCAGGACCTCACATTTGCCCCACTGAGCTAAATATCTGGCCCACAAATTTTTATGTTTTATTGTTTTATTTTGGCATTACTGGGAATGGCACTGAGAACCATCTCATTGAGCTACATCCCGGCCTTTAAATTGTTTCTACCTCAACTTGCCAGAACCCTAGGATTACAGGTGTGTGTCACTACACCCAGCTCAGGAGCTTTATGTCCAATGCGTATCCTTCGATCTCCTGAACTCATTGTTTCAGGAATTTTTAAAAATATAAATTCTTGGCACTTTCTACACAGATTTTCATTATGTCAGCCACCAAATAGAGGTTTCATTTCTTCCTTTCCAGTCTGTACGCCAGACTATAATTCCTTGCCTTGCCTAATTGAACTGATGTTGAATAGCAGTGGCGACAATGACTTCCTTACCTTGTTCTGAAGCATCTAGCCATTTGCTATTATGATATCAAGTTGAAAAAATCCTCTGGCTTTTTTAAAATTATGGATAAAAGTGAATTTTGTCTATTTTGTTTTAGAGACAGGGCCTTGCTATTTATAGTTCACCTGGCCTTGAACTCACTAGAATGTAGCCCAGGCTGGCCATGAATTTGGTAGGTGTCGGTCACCATACCTGGCTATCATTTTTCTTTTTAAATCGATTGATCATCTGATTTTTCTTTCTTTTTTTTGAAAGAGTCTCACTATGTAGCCCAGGCTGGCCTCCAATTCACAGCAATCCTCTTGTCTCAGTTTCCCAAGTGCAGGGATCACAGGTGTATGCCACCATACCCAGCCCTGATTTTTCTTTAGTTTTTCTGAAATTCTAAAAAGAATTGACACACTTCATCTTACAACTTTTTTCAGACTTTTTGGGAACTGGAAATTCAGTTGCTACCAATGACCGTTGTAACCACCCTGTCCCAGTTTGCTCCAGGGAATATCACTGAAACTCTGGTGGCCAAAACAAACAACAAATGCAAAACTGGGTGTAGTCGAACACCTGTAATTCCAGCATTCAGGAAGCTGAGGCTGGAGGATAACCTTGAGTTTGAGGCCAGCCTCAAAACAAATAAATGTAAATGTTAACTTTTTTTTTTTTTCAAACAGCCCAGACTGGACTCAAACTCAAAGAAATCTTCCTGCCTCAGCCTAAATCTTCTGCATGCTTGGACTGGTACATCTGGCCTCATTAGAAATGTGAACTCTTTAGGATTTACAATGGCCATCAATATAGCTGAGGCCCAGAGAAGTGTAATATAAGGCTCCTGTTGCTTTTTTTTGAGGTGAGGTCTCATTACATAGTCCATGTTGGCCTTGAACTCACGGACATCTTCCTGTCTTAGCCTCCTGAGTGCTGGGATTACAGGCATGTGCCAGCACGCCCAGCTTCTGTTGCTTTCAACATGGAATTGATCAAATTTATCTCACTCTGCAGACCTTCTTCCCACTTTTTTTTTTGAAGCCATCGCTGGGTATGGTGGTGTATACCTATAATCCATGCACCCAAGGGGCTGAGGTAGGAGGATTGCCACGAGCTTGCAGCCAGGTTGGGCTACATAGTGAGTTCAAGGCCAGCCCAAACTGCAGGAAACTGTCTCAAAAAACCAAAAAACTAACAAAAACCCAAACTGCTGTGTTCCCACTGGACTTTTTCCAAAAAACTCAAGAGAACCACTTTGCTGACGGATCTCTTCCCCTAATCTGCAGATAATCAATCTGAAGACCAGAGAGGAAGTGCCCTGACCAAGGCCACTGTTAGTAGCACCACAGGTACCAGCCCCCACCCCACCTCCCCTCCCAAGGCACTTCCATCAACGTTGGCATGCTGTCAGCCCGCCCTCCTCCTGGAGAAAAGGCAACTACAACCCAGGGGGCCTCTGGGGTCTCCTGGACCTCAGCCCAAGGCTGGGCATGAGCGGCACCTGCCAGTAGCTCGTGGGTGGGTTCTGGGTGACACAGGCCCAGCCCAGCACACTGCTGTAGCTCCTTGGTATAGCGAGTAAACCTCAGCACACAATTGGTCGGCAAAATTGGTCTAATAAGATTCAGTCCCAGAAATGTCACAATTCCTGGGAATATGTTTTTTCCCTGGTGATAATGCTAAATTTGTAAGATGACAGGCCTGAGCTCCCTCAGGCCTGAACCTTCTTCAGTATTTATTTTGTAGTGTTGGGGATCAAACCTAGAGCCCAGCTTATGCTAAGGCAAAAGCTCTGCTGCTGAATTAACTAACCCTCAGCAACGTACCTCCGAACTTAAGCGTCAGCACTAGTGAGTTTTTTCCCCTTCGAAACAGTAAGACGGAATCGTTTCTAGCCAACAGAATCCTGCCTAATTGAAGTGAAGCAGATGGCCCAGGAAAAGTAATCATTTAACTGGCTTGGAAGCTCTTGATTGGTGGGGGAGTGCTGGTGCTGACTGCCCTAACCCAAAGTCCCCCACTCCACCCCTGCCCTCAGCTTGCTATCACTCCCCACCCCTTCTTCCCCCTGGAAGAACACAGGCAGCCAAAGGCGGCTCACACAGTCCTTGGTATACATCATACATTTATTAGTGAATATCCCTCTGAAATCAGCAACAATATTAAAAAAAATAATGATTGCACTACTTGGTCAAGCAGAACTAGCAACTTTCATTTTAAAAAAAGTACAAATCTGTTAAAAATTTCAATCAGTATACACATATATATAATACAACATACTAGTTATGTTAAATGCTACAAACCAATGTGAATCCAATGGAATGGAAAAAACCACACATTTAAGCTTTAAGAACCATTTTTTCTCTATATATTAGCATTTTCTCAAATACATACATGGGAAAAATGAGGTAACTGTAAAATGTGCAAGGAACAGGGCCCCCACAATTACATATATTTATATATATATATGTAATTATACATATATAAAAACTTTCTAACACAGAACACAGGCGCTGGGCCCAGCCGGGGCTGGGGGAAGGTGCCCACTGTCATGCCTAGGCCAGAAGTTGGTAAATAAAAGAGTAAACAATGACAAGCCCCCACCACAGGAAATCATTGGTAACATGGCATCTATAGCAAGGTCAGCAAATCACAAACATCCTAAATAATTGTTTCATAAATCTTTTTTTTTTTTTTAATGATGATTTTTTAAAACGCTGTTTTCCCCCCAGTAGCTGCTTGCTGGAATCATTGCTGCAGACGACACACAATCCGTGAACCTGTTTCCGCCTGCCCCAGGAACTGTAAGGGTTTTTGAAAACCTTTTGTCGGGGTCGGGAAGGGAGGGGGGTAGGAGTGGTTCTCTGTAAAACACGTGGGTTTTTCAACACTGCTATAAATATAGAAACGTCACCTGGAATTATATACAGTTAAGACTTTGGGTTCTCCATGGGGGTGGGACCAGGCTGAGGGGTCCCATGGCAGGCTGGGGCAGGAGGCAGGGGCCAGGGCCGCTGCAGGGAGAACGAGGGTGGTTGGAGCATCCCTGAGGCAGCAGGCGCCAAGGGCTGCCTGCTAGGATGTGCCGGCCCCACACGCGGTTCGTTCATTCAGGGCAGCAACCCCAGCTGGGGGCAGGAAAGAAATGGGACCAGGGAAGGAGGGTGGGGAGCTCAGCCAGACCCTAAGGGGTCCCCCCTCCAGACCTTGAAGGACAAGGATCAGGCTGGGAGGAGCCTCCAGGATTGATGGTCCCCACACTCCCTGGTTCCTGTCCTCTGGGGATTCCTTGGAGGAGACTCACCCAGACAGGTGGGAGACAGACCTGGGCTAGAGAGGGAGAAATGCCCTGAAAAGCGGACGGTCCCAGTAGGCTCTAGGGACGTGTGCAGTACAGTGCATGGCAGTTATCAGCTGAGCACAGAATCCCCCAACCCTGCCCTCCGACCACTGGCTGCCCAGCCCAGCCCAGCCCCAGCCGTACACATACATGCAGGCCAGATGGCCCCACCTGACCCTTCTCTGCCCTCTGGGCATTCAGTCCTGGTTGATCCCTGTACCCCCCACTAAATTGAAGGAAAAAAAACTGTCATAAATATCCACACCCCCCAATCCTACGCAATTTTGGGCCAAATGAATAAACAAAAACTGCTGCTCCTCACATTCATGCAAAATGACAGGGGAGAAGAGCGGACATGGGTCTGACCCTGTCACTGGCGAAGGGGCAGCCACCAAAACACAGGGTCTCACTCTGCCAAGCATGGCCTGGACACCCTCAGCATACACTGCCCCAGCCTGGAGCCAGTGTCCACTTGGTCAAGAGGCCCTGCTGGGACACCCTCCAGTCTCAGGCAGGGACTGATGGCCTGACACTTCTGAGGTCAAGCAGGACTCAGCCCTGGGGCTTAGGAAATGGCCTCATGCCACTATCTCTCCACATACCCGGGAGTGCCACCAGGGCAGACAAGAGGGCACACCAATTCAGTGCAAAAGCCCAGGTGACCCAGGATGGCGAACCCTTCACCCATTGCGGGGCCAAGGACTGCTACCAGCCACCATGAGGAACAGACCTCTGGTTCCCAGTGCCAAGCAAGAAAACAAAGGACCCATGGGTAAACAGGAGGGATGCTGAGTAGGGGACACCCAGGCAGCTCCGTGGTGGCAGACAGGCAGGCAGATGAGGAAAGGAGTCTTTGGAGCTTGGCAAATGCAGGGGCTTATTGCAGGGGCTTCTCGCAGGGCTGACCCTGGCTCCAGCTCTGGAGATGCAGGTGGGAACTGGGCCTGGGCCATTCCCTCCCTGGGTCCCTCAAGTTTCCAGAGCTTCGGGCAGGGTTCTCCTGGGCAGCTTTGGGGCCTCACTCAGCCTCTCTGGGCACCTCAGAAGCATCAGCCCGGCAAATGGGGCACGTCCGGTTGGCCTAAGGGGAGTAGCCACAAGTCAGACTTTGCTCTCATGGACCCCCATCTCACCTGGTTCTTTCAGTTCTTCTGCCTGGTGGGGACCTGGCCCCATGGAGTCAGAACTTCTGGATGGCAACAGTGACCAGGAGGAAACCTTCTAGGCCCGCCCATCCTGCTCCCATGGGAGGAACACTGGGGAGCTAGCCTGGGCTGCCTTACCTTCAACCACTTATCGACACACTTGGCGTGGAACTCGTGGTTACAGGGGAGGACTCGGAGCAGCTGCCGTGCCTCGAAATCACTGAAGCAGACCACACACCTGGAGCAGGTAGAAGAGTTATCACCCCCACATGCACAGCTGAGTGTGGCCCAGGCCCAGGTGAAGCTCCCCGAAGGGGATCGCCTAATAGCCCCGTAGTTTGGGGGCGAGGCACTCACAGTGTCTGCTCCGACTGATGGCTGTCCGCATTAAAGCGGTAAGACGGGAGCTGCTCTATGTCTGCTTTGGTGAGGCCTCGAGGCTTGGCGTCTCCCAGCCGCTCGGCCAGGTTCAGGAGGGCCTGGAGATGGACACAATGGAAGGTCAACAGCACTCAGGCTGAAGTTTCCCAGACCCACCTCCCAGCAGGGGATGCCACGGGACCTCATAGTTCTCCATCTCCACGTCATCCACATCCAGATCCAGGCTGATGGTGGGCCCCATTGCTGTTGGTGACATTGGCAGCATGGAGCTAGAGAGGACAGTTGCAGGGGTCCAGGGTCAAGGGCAGTAGAGGCAGGGGTGTGGAACAGCTCCCCTAATTCCTCCACAAAAATAAAACCCAGGGCTCTGCACAGTTCACACCAGGAACCCCAGTGTTGCCCCAGGACTGGCAGAAGGGGTCAGGAACCCAACTGGTATGTGTGGGTGTCTGGCTGTCTGGCTTGGTGGGAGTCCCAGGTGGTTTTACAAGCTCCTTGGGTCCCACAGCCTCTGGGGATGTATTTGTGTCTGACCACTGGAGGCCCAGGGAGAACAGGCTGTCTCTTCTCTGAGGCAGATGTGCTAGTACTTACAGGAAGTAGGGCAGGAAGCTGGGGTAATAAGGTGGTGGTGGTGGTGGCGGGGGCGGTGGGGGCAGCGGCTGTTGCAGTCGGTATCTCTGGGTGCTCAGTCTCCGCGGCATCATGTGGGAATACGGCTATGACAGGAGGCCGGGTGTGGGTCAGCCCACGGGCCTGCCTCCCTATTACCCCAGAACTTGGGCAGGAGGCAGGAGGTGGCACTCACCACACCAAATGACAGCTCCTGGTGCAGCGGATCATGGGGCAGGTAGTGCAGGGGCACTGAGGGGGACAAAGCTGGGCCAGGGCCAGAGGTGGAATAACTGAAGCCACCCAAGGGGTGCTGCTCCCCACGCAGGTCTACATCATTATCGAGCCGCTGCAGGGGCTGAACGGGACAAGGCAGACAGCCACAGTCAGTGACAAGGCACATCCCTACCTTTCTCCACTAGTATCAGACCCATGCCCCAGACTTACCATGCGTGGGTGTTGGGTCTGCAGCGATACAAACTGCCCAAGAGGTGCCATGTGGGCAGGCTGCGGTGGTGGGGCCGGTGGTGGAGGGTGCAAGATGTAGTGGTCACTGGAGATGAGGTGGGGGTAGGTCTGGTAGGGCACAGGGAGCTGCTGCATGGTGCACGCCTGGATCAGCTGGTGAAAGAGGAGGACGGGAGAATATTCTGGGCTCTGGGCTGAGCCTGTGCTTGTGATGAGGACTAGGGGCCGTAGGTCCAGCCATATGTCCACACAAAAACTCAGCAGCTGTAGCAGTTCTGGAGGTCCCTTCTCTGCCTCAGGCCACCCAGGTAGCACACTGTTCTCAAAGGTCCTACTCCAGCAATCATGTACTAACGTATAAGGCAGGCACTAGGGTATAGGGAGGTACCTGAACCCTGAAATGCTCCATTCTTGTGGGAGAAGATATATGTGTGTTTCTGGGAAGGCTGTGGCCAAAGGCTCAGGCATGCTGACAGCCTGGGTGAGCTCTGCTTATTCAGTTCTGGGGTGCCCAGGTCCTGGGGCTTGCACTGGGTCCAGGATAGGAGAAAGCACCCACTCACCGGGGGTGGGAGGCAGCACAGTGGGTAGTGCTGCCCGCTGAACATCACGGAGCATGCTGGGAGCTGCTGGGCACTGCAGCCAGGGATGTGTTGGCCTGTAGGCAAGGGGAAGCCTTGGGTGGTCACTGTAGTGACTGTGTAGGACAGAGGGACAGGCCCCTGGTGCACCTGTGAATAGAGAGAGCCGGAAGGTAGCCTGGTGACCTGTACCACCCTAAGGAGAAACCATCCTGGCAGGCTCTGCGCCCTGTTCTGTTCCTTTCTCCAGCTGGGGACCTACCTAGGTGTAGACCAGATTGCTCCTGGCACAGACAACCCAGGGGAAAATAACCCTTTAGGAATTCAGGAGTAGTGTCCAGCTCTGCTAGTCATTCACTGTGTGACCTGGGGGAAGCTCCTCCCCTTCCCTGGGTCTCAGTTTACCTACTTGTAAAACAGGGCCATAATGCCACCTTTAAATGCGTGATGAGTTAAGCAAGGTGGAATCATGTCTTTGGGGCCTCTGCTTCTCAGGTCACCTTATCAGAGGTTGGGGACAGCAGGGAGTGGGGAGGTGTTCAGCCTACCTGCTCGTGGAGGTCAACCATGAACGGGCTCTGCTGGGTGGCTGGGTGCAGCATTCGGGGGCTCCCGCCGGCAGGAGCCGAGGCTCGGTGCTCCTCTACAGGGAGGTGTGGAGGTCGGGGCAGCGGCTGCTGGGAGGGTAAGTGCTCATCCTGGGCAGGTGGGCTGGCCAGGGGGCCCTGGTGGCCGGGGCTGTACCACAGAGAGGAGGCCCTGGTAGGACTGATGGGGCCATTCATTCACAGAGCACGGAGGGAAGCCAGGGTGCCACCCCACTGGGTGAGAAGACAGCCCAGGCCCAAGGCTGGGAGACTTGTTCCTACCTTCCCCAGAGCTGGCCTGGAGCACTTCTGGGTCCTGCAGATAACTGCTGTTGACCCACAGGGGCAGAGGGTGGCCACCTAGTCACTGCCAGAGCCCATGGTCGCATCAGGGGGGCAGGGAGGTGGAGGAGCTGGGCCGGGGCTCACAACCCTAGGAGATAAGAAAAAGAAACTGAGTTACAGAGAAGTTCAGTCACTTGCCCCATGAGGAGCTGTGCCCCACACCACAGTGAGACTACACAAGCCAATAGCATTCTTCCTAAGTCTGGGCTTTGTGTACTCAGGAGCTGGCCATCCTCTGGGCCCTGGGGTACAGTGCTGACAGACCCCTGTAGGGAGCCCAGGCCTCAGTTTTGTGCCCTGTGAAATGGGATCATGTTCCCTCAGAGTAGAGGTGCAACAAGTTCAGAGGCCCGGCCAACATGTTTCTGGGCTAGTTGGGTCCAGGGTGTCTTGCCTTGGGATGACGGTTAGGGAAGGACCTTCTGCCTCATGCCAAGGACTACAAGTTGACCTCTAAGAAGCTACAGGATCATGCTTGGGGGGATAGGGACCCCAGCTTCCTCCCTGCCATCTGGCTGACTCAGAAGAAATTCCAAAGAGGCCTAGGACACAGTTCTCCTCCCACTACTGCTAGAGGTTCTGGCCTGGTTTCTGGCCCTTGGGGGGCTTTTAGTTCAACGCAAAGCAGCCTTCTTCCTTTTCTGAGCCATCACCACATTGTCTCTCCAAATGTGACTTCTATCTACTCTTCATGAAGGTACAGCCAGCCCATTTTACAGGGAAGAAAAACTGAGGTTCGACAAGAGGAAGGGACTTGCCCTAGGCCACACACTTTAAGTGTAAAACCTAGGAGATAAGCCAATTACAAGCCTGTTCTTGCACCCTGCTGCTGCGGGGGGGGGGGGGGGGGGGGGGGGCGGGGCAGCCCCCAAGGCTTCATAGGAGGTGATAAAGGAAGCTGGCCCACCAGTAGCTTGCTAGGTGTAGAAAGTAGCCAGGTCCTTGTTCTGGGGGCCCCAACAGAGCCCTGAGCGTGAGGGCCAGGGATTTAGCATAAGCACCTGCCTGGCAAGCGCGAGGTCATGAGTTTGATTCCTAGTAGGAAGGAAGAAAAGAAAAAAGGAAAGGAAAGGAAAAGAAAGGAAAAGAAAGGAAAAGAAAGCAAAGGAAAAGAAATCCATAACCCTCAGTATGGAAGGTGGGGCCTGCTGAGAGAAAAAAAAAAGGGAAGCAAGAACCTAAGACAGGAAGCTGACTAGGAACAGGTGGGGGCAGGGGCTCCTCTCTTGGGTAGAGCAGAGCTCCAGGTGGGGGAAACTGGGAGCTCGCCTCAACATCAGATTGCCTTAACTCCAGAAGCTGGGCTGAGATCCTGGCTGGGAAAGCTCTGGAACCTGTCAGGCCCTCCCTGCAAAGTTGAAGAGCACATCAAACAGGGACAGCTTTTTGTTGCTGCTCCTGCTATGTGCTGCCCCCTCCACCAGGAACAAATCTATGCATCCTCCATACCCACTTGAAACACTGTTGCCCCCCTGTCACACAGCCAGGGAGCCAGTGTAACCCTCAGTACAACACCTTGTTCCTTCCTGTGAACACCAGCACAAATTATTCCGTCTGTGCTGAGCTTTCCACCCCAGCCCCTAGTTCTCAAAACCAGCCCTCCACAGGATTGGTTCGGCTTTACAGGTAACCCTAAGGCCACACAGCTGGGAAATGCGCTAGAATTCACATGTTTTCTGCTAGCTCAAGGGCTCTAAGCACTTGGCAGAGGTGGTGAGTAGGGGTCAGTGATCACCTTTTGCCTAACATGGGGTAGGCCTGGTGGGATACATGTCCAGGGCCACATGGCTTGGCAGTGATGACATCAGTGCCAATGATTACAAACTGGGAAACTAAAAAAACTGGGCTCTTGTGAGGAAGAAAAAAATGTGGAAAAAAAAATAACTGAAACAACAGACTCCTAGCCCACTCTCCCACCTTCTGGGTTAGAATCTATGGAGAGTTGGGGAACAAGAGCACCTTGATTTTTTTTTTGTAATCAAATTCTCCAGTAGTTTCTAGGCACAGCTATGATTTACAGTTCTGCCAGTGAGGCATAGTAACAGTAAAAGCTGTGCTATTTCCAGTATGCCTCATAACAACCTTAGAGGTAAGGACCTCAAGGTTCACACAAGGAGATGTGCAGTCAGCTGGAGCTGCATGCATGCTGGAACATGACCCTGTGTGACCATTAAGCATCTGGAATCAGGCACCCAGTTTGTTAGTGGTGCCCAGTGGCCCCAACTGCTCCTCTTCTTCCAGGCAGCCTTCTGAGGCTTGGCAGCGCCAAGATTCAAGAGGACGGATCCTACAGAGATCCAGGCCTGTGGGAATCTGGCCAGGCACCCATTCCTCACAGAAGGAAAACTGGATAAAGAGCTGAGAAATCAGGCCAGCAGACAGAAGGTCCTCCAGTTGTTGGGAATGGTGCCAACAGAGATGTACCAACCCTCACAGTTCCTTCTATCACCCCCAACATCTGACCAGAGTTTTGAATGAAAACTGGGCAAATGGCTTCCCCTCTCTGAGCCTCAGCTTCCTTATCTGTAAAATGGGAACAATAACTACCTTCCAGGGCACTGTCAAGGGATGCTTCCATGGCAAGAGCAGAAGCAATCTATAAAGTTTAAAACTTTGCTGGGATGTGAATGATCACAATCAGAATATAAGACACGCTGATCTCTATTCTCAAGCCCCACGGTCTATGCTAGTGTCCGTTGGAAAGAATGAAATAAAGTCAGTCCTATCAGGGGCAAAAAGTCCTATCAGACAGAAGTTGTAGAGGGGAACATATCCACTTTCACAGTCAACCAAATCGCGGCTCAGAGACGGGAAGAAATTCACCCTATACCACAAAGCCAGAGGGGAACAGAATTGGTCTCAGGTAGCCCCCTAGGCCCTGGCTCCCCCAACTCTCCATTGGCAGCTGCAGCCTAAGGAAAACCCACTTAATTCCAACTATTCCCAGCCATAAAGGAGGGCGGGAGAACATTCTCTTTCATGCACCTGTGAGTAGCTCTGCTACAAAGACGTGAAGCTGAATTGGAACTACCAACTTGCTCAAGGTCAAACACCAAACTGCTCAGTCGGCCTTTCCACACCTCTCTGACTGTGCCATCCGTGAGGTTTGTTGTGAATTCATCTGGAGAGTCCCATCTTCAAGTCCAAGCTTGCCTGGAGGCAGGCACCTCACTTTACAGCAAATCCCTACGTCTAGCCACATCCCTGCCAGCCAACTTCCGGAGTCCAGGGCCCTAAACAGCCACTCTGATCCTAACCTAGGGAGCCCCTGCCCTGTCATTTGGGACCCAGTTCGGTTTGTGGGAAGAAGCACTTTAGCAGATAAGCAAAGTCAGACCCTGGAAGCACGAGTATATTCAGGCAAAGAAACTCTTTTTTCCCTAGGCGCTCCCTGGTGTGGTGCCTGGAGGCGGTAGAGGGCGGGACCACCACACTGCAGAGCGAAGAGACCTCAGCTAGCTCCTCTCGCCATGACCTTGGTCAAGGAAATTCCTTCACTTCTAAAAGCCTCAATTGCTACAACTGTAAAATGGGGACGGAAATCTCTCCTTCATAGACAATCCCCGAAATCCACAAGAGACGAGAAGCAAGAAACCAAGTGGTCGCATTAGAGGAGTTGGTAACCAGTGTCCCTGAAAGGCAGGCTCCTCCCCAAAGCAGGCCAGAAACAGGTTGTGGGGCTCCAAGAAGCTTCCGCAGCTACCCTTTCATGGGGATGGGTCCAGGAAGCTGAGATTTGGACACCTGCTCCCGGAGGAGCCTCTTTCATCCCCCTCCTACTCCTTCGCGCCGCGCTCGGAGGGGCACTGGGGCGAGAGGCTAAACTGCAGCGCCAGGACCAGAGCGCTGTGACTTTAAGAGCTGAGGATCCTGGACCATGTGCTCGGCGTGAGACAAAAGCAACAACAAAGGAAGTGGCGGCCACAGGGGGAGGGGGCGGCTCCTTCCTCTCAACCGCAGCGCTCAGCCTCAGGAGAGGGGAGACCCGGCTCAGCTTTGAGGGTGCCCGAAGAGGGGGGACGTCCCGGATCCCAGGGGTCTCACCGCCTCCAGTCCAGACCGCCCTTGATTAACCCCTGCGGACCCAGGTGGATCACAGGCCCCCACTCTCAAGGGAGGGGATAGGAGTTTCAGGGGTGCGGGAATTGAGTTTTAGGCCCTGGCCCGGACTCACCTTCGGCCGCTCGGCCACACGTTGATTCCTTTGTTCAAGATCTAGGAGGCTAAACTGGGTAGGGGGGCGGGGGGGGCGTCTGCCTGGACCCTTTAAGAGTCTCCGCCCGGCGGAACAATGTGCTCTCTTCCCCACCCCCAGGTCCGAGAGGCAGTCCGGCTCCTTCCGGGGCCCTCTCCCTTTGTTGTCCGCCCGACGACGGCGTCTGCCTCGCGAGGCCCACGCGCGGTCCGTCTCCTTCGGCCCAGGCCTTAGGGTAGCGCGAGGCAGCGCAGGACGCAGCTGGTTTGCGCGGCTGCCGGAGGCTGGCCCTTTAAGAACTGTCCGCGGCGGCGGCGCAATGTAACAAACCCCACATTTGATTCACAACATTGGAAGCGCGGGGTCGCGCGCCGGGTAGGAGGGGGGCTCACGGGGGCGCGCCGGGAGGCTCGGGCAAACAGTAGCCAGCGGAAAGCCCGCGGCGGCCCCGCCCCACACCAGGAGCTCCGCCCCGCGGCCTCAACGAGAGCCAATCGCTCACTGCAAGTGGACACGTGACCAACGTGCCGCCATCTTGAGACTTTTTTTTTAAATAAGCTTCCTATCCGCCCACACTTCTGTACTTAAAGTAACAGCAGACACAGTAAAAGGCAAGGGGCGGGGTCATAGGATCTGACATAAAGATGAAGAAAATACTCCAAGGCAAACTGATGGGCTGCAACTCGAACCTGCGATTCAAACTTGCTAACTTCTTGAGCCCACGATAGCTCAATTTCCCCGCGGGAGAAATGAGTCCCCCCCCGAAGAGCCGCAGTCCAAACTTACTGTGTCATGGTCCCCCTCCTTCGGGGCAGGGTACCTTCCGGGCCACTGAAATGCACTGGATCTGACCTTCGACAGAGCAGGGGTGGGGGGAACCTCTAAAACTGGCCTGAGGACTTAGGCTGGCCCAAAGAGCTCTGGGCCGGAAACCTTCCCGGCGATGACGTCACCCCAAGAGCTGCTGCACTGCGATGACATCATGGTTCAGCCTCCCCACATCTCCTTGTTTATACTACGCGGCGCCTTTAAAAAGCTTGGACCGCCAGGATTGCCCAAAAGACCAATGACCAGCGACTCATACAAACGAGCTAACGTATATCGGGCAGGAGGATTGGTCCTGCGATCGCTGACGTCACAGACATAGTTAACAGCATCGCCCCCAGCATGGCCAGGGGAAAGGGGTGGGGAGTAGGGTGTCATTTAAAGCTAAACTGCAGAGGCACAGGAGGTTTGTGTCCCTGCAGGGAGCACCCTATCCGAGGGAGTTGAGGAACTAAGCCCAAAGAAGTTTCTGTACTTTAGTTTTCCACGCCTCCTGGTAGCTGGGAGACTACTGTGAGAGGGATTAGGACAGGCAGCAGGGCTGGGATGCAGTTCAGTGGTAGAGGCCTGTGTGAAATCCTAGTTTAATCCCCAGCATGTATGCGTGCATGTGCAGGTGGCTAGCCCATATTACAGATAGGAGAACTGAGGATCAAGAAAACATTCACTCCAGCAGGGGATGTGCCTCTGTGGAAAGAAGGCCCTGGGTTCAAATCTCAGCACCACAAAAAACAGAAAGCCTTCACTCATCCCAGGTCATCACAGAGCTGCAAAGTGTGGCAGAGGAGAAATCTGAATCCAAGCCAAGATCCAACTTCATTCTATTCTCCTCTGCCTAGTTGCCTCCCCTGGCAGACCTTACAAAAGTGGGTATTATATTCAATCAATTATATAAGCAGAAAATCAGTAACACTCTTATCTTAAAAGCTGGAGACATCTACCATAAAGAGGCTCTGTAGCTATACTACTGTGGGGCTTACCTCCAAGACAGCCCTAAACAAACAGGGTGCCAGTGCAAATTGGTTTTATCTGCATTTTATCTGCATTTTGGGGTGGGGACTCATTTTCTATGTTTCTTAGATACATTTCATAATCCCAAATTAAAAAAAAAATTAAAACCAGGATAGTGAACAAGATGTAACAGTATCATCAATTTTTAATCGGACACATACCACATCTACATAAAATATTTCTGAAAGGACACACAGGAAACAGATTAACAATTGTCCTCAGGGCAAACTGGGTCAGAATAGACTATTTACTTGATATGATACTGTATTTGCTGTTTAAAAAATTCTTAGAGTACAACTTACTGGAAAGTTTAGCAAAAACTACTACATAAGTTGTTTTAAGTCTCCTAAGCCATACAAACTTCTGTTCCCTTACAGTCAGAACTCTGCCTTCAGGAAAGATTCAATGGAAAGGATCCAAAAGGCAGTCTGGGGAACAACCAAGCTTGCTGCAAAGTAGTGAGACCAACCACAATCAGTATTACCATGGATGTGCAGTCAGCAACCCGAGCTGTTTGCAATCTTTAAACCACACAAAGTCAAGCTCATGATGCGCTGTCACAGATGTTACCTGGAATGCCAGACATGGTATCCACCAACAGTTAAAATTACATGTGCATGAGATATAAGTAGTGATGAACACAATGATTCATATTCTCTCCATATGAAGGATCGAATCCAGGGGCACATGATAAGCAGGTACTCTACCACTGAACTACATCCCCAGCCCACTTAGTAATGGTATCTTTAATTGATTCCTTGTTATCAACTCTTCCTTTACCTCCTATACCTGTCTTCACCCTTTATTTTTTCCACCACATAAAAGCAGTTAAAAAAAATTCCCATATTCAAAGACTCTCCTTCTATAAGGGTAGAGTCTGCAGTGGCTCCCTAATGCCGACTGCATATAAAACAGCCTTCAGGGTACACTTAACAAATTCTCTTTTCCAAACTTTTCCAGCTTGCTTCTACACAGTTCCTCTCCCACACCACCGAGTGCTCCCGCCGCCTTCTCTGCCTGCCACTTTTCTGCCTCTGTTCAGGCTGGACCACCTGTCTGGGTTCTCTTTTTTTTCCCTACCAGTTCACTCCTCTTTTCTGCCTTTTGAGGCTTTGCTCCCAGCTCATCTCTTTCAGGAAGCTGTGATGTTTCCACCTTGTACTAAGCTCCATCTCAGCATGCAGGGTTACATTCACCCCAACATCACACCATTTAATGTGCACATAGCCCTGTCACAATCACTGCATGTCTCAATACTCTTCCTCCTGGTTGAGAAGATTCAGCTCTGTTAAGCACACTGACATCCTGCTTTGCTGGAAGTTATGCATCATAGGAGTAAGGATTATTTTATAGGTGTGGATTTGAGATTCACCAAGGTGAAATGATTTACTGAAGGCCACAGAAGATACCTCATCTACAACTCACTCTCAAAAAATGACCCTACACCTGTAGGCCCAGCATCGGGAGGCTGAGGCAGGAGGACCCCTGTGAATTCAAGGCCAGCCTGGGCAAGGCCAATCTGTTATATACCAAGACCCTATCCCAACCCTCCACTTCCACAAAAAAGTAACCTTATAGCCACTAAGCCTCTGGTTATGTATTTTCTCTGTTTAATAAGTCCTAAACATCCTCTATTCACCTCTGACAAAGTCCTGCTCAAGCTTTGAGGGATAGCTCAAAGACTGTCCCTTCTGAGCCTGCTCTAAAGTATTGGCTCGCTCTTGACTTCCTTGACCACTAGAACGTGCATCAGATTGCATCATGACAGTAAAGGCTGTCCATGTGTGGCAGTACACTATGCTACTGGCTGGGCTCCAATACCCTGTCCAGGGTCTGGCTCATACTCCTCGACAGGTGCTTAAGGAAGGGGCTCTGGGTTTGTAGATAATCTTACTTGGCCAGGAAATTCCTGCCCTGTCTTCTCTTCTTCATGACCCCCTTTGTTACTTGCCCAAACCTGGGCCTGGCTCCAGAAAGTCCTAGTAAATTCCCAGAGTTCCTCAGGGGAAATCCCAAGGGCACAGGCCACTATTACATCTGCCTTTACCCTGAAAAACCTTGCTAGGCATATGCAAAAAGAGCCTGCAGCCAGCAGGAAGGGGGTACATTTTACTACATTTCTTGACTTTTCAGTATAAGTCAGAGCAGGATGTGATGGTGCATGCCTGTTATCCTAGTACTTGGGAGGCTGAGGCAAAAGGATTGCTTGAATTTAAGGCCAGCCTGAGCAACACAGGCAGATTCTGTCTCAAAAAGAAAAAAACAAAAAGCCAGTCAAAATCCTCTGCTTTGGCCTGCACACCTCCTGTGTGCTTCTCATCACACCCGGCCCCCTTGAAGTCAGATACTGTTTACACTCATCTGACAGAAAGCAAAGTAGCTCAGAGGTGGAAAGTCACTTTTCTCACCACAGAACTCAGAAATGTGGCCCAGTGGGCTCAGGAAACCATAGGTGGGGGTGGCCTGCCCCAGCCTTGCATCTGCTGTGGGTTCTGTGAAGAGATTCAAGTCCTACCTACAAAATCCTGCCAGGTCTGGTGAGTCCAACCCTGATCATCATCTCACAATGGCTAGATGCCAGTGTCTTCCCTGTTATCCAGATGAGGAAACTGAGGCGAGAGGTGGTATGACTGACCCAGTGTCACAAAAGGTCCACGGAAAATTAGGATCACTCCAGTATACACCAAGGAGATAAAAGCCAGAGAGACACTCAAGTCCTGTTCTAAAACAAGGCACTTGATGCTACTACATTCCAGCTTCCCCCCTCAAGGCTGGCAGATGGGACAGGCTTAGGCAGGCTAAGACAGGAAGAGGAGGGTGTGGTCATCATTTCCTGCTGGGGCCCTGCTCAGTCAGGGTTCCTACCTACCCAAAGATCTGAACAGCAGGCTGCCTCCCTCAGGGTCAGAAGGTACTTTATCCCTCCCTTCCACGGCCTCTTAAGCCTTTCTCTAAAGAAGCAGGGCACAGTAACCTTCCTAGGATGGAGTCAGCAGGAAGTAACAGACTGAGGTACCACCTCAGGACACACCTTACAGCTGGCAAGGCCAGATCAAGACTGGACTTCCCAGATACCAGGGCCTCACACACCTGGGAGGGTTCACAAACACCTGGCCTAGTTACTGCTGTTCAGGGCTGAACAGAATGTATCTGAACCTCTTTCAAGAGCTTTGGCTCTTGTAAGAATTGACTATACGGACAGATGGGCCAGGGGGCAGGCATGCTAGCTAGCTGTTGTAGAGGTGTGGGGATCTGGGGCTCACATGAGCAACACCTTGGCTCCAGCTTTGAGGCCCTAGGTAATTTATTTGGCTTCTCACCACTTTCTGTCTCTTGTCTGCAAAATTGGGATGACAGATGGTGTTTACTAAACACCTAAGATACACTCAGCACTGTCGCTCATCTCCCACGTGTTACTAAGGGGATAAGACAACACTAAATGGTTACGTGCCGAGCCTGTTCTGCCCGTGAGCTGTGTGACCTTGACAAGTCACAAATCTCTGTGAAGCTGTTTGTCCAAGTGTAAAATGGGGATGAAAGTACATCCTTCAGTGGGTCGATAGTGGCTGTCAAGTGTGTGCATCTCAGGAGTTAGCCGCCTGGCTTCCTGGGCCCGGATCTGCATTCGGATGTGTGAGCTTTGTGTGTTGGTGAGGCATCTGATTCATCCCCACTCCTAAAACTACCACCTCGAGGGCCCTGAGGGTCTGCAAAAGGACCAGGAACCACCATCCCACTGTCCAGATTTAAGATTAGGGGCTGCTGGAGTGCAGTGCTGGGCAGACCGGGGAAGGGGGCGCGGGGAGGTAAGACTTCAACTGAATTCTCCATTTTCCCTCCATCTTAAGTTTCCCCTCTCCTTTCCTCCTTGGCCTCCAGCGATACCTCGACTCCAGCTTGGTGGCTCTTAGAAAACGGAAGTTGTGTGAACCTCGGCAAGACCTAGCCCCTCCCGGGACCTTTCGGCGTTCGCGCTTCCTGAACGCAGTAAGGACTGCGCCAGAGTGCAGTACTCTGTTACCCGGACCTTCAGTGCTCCAAGGCAGACCCCAGGCCGTTCTGGCTCCCCAGTAGCCGGCACAGGGCGTGTCGGTAAAACGTCTACAAACGACATAAAGAATCCCAAGGACTGCATCGCCCCTACGGCTCTCGGTCCGGAGCTACCGGGTCCCAACTGAAGTGGACCTCGGGGGCTACGATTAGGGCATGCGCGGGCGCAAGGCTCGCTGGTACATGTAGTTCCCCGGGCATCCCGAACTGGGGCCTTTAGACCTAGCGGACAGGCGGGAGAGCGGCGCTGCCCGAGCTCCTGAACCTGAACAGCGGGCTGGGGCCGGACGGGCGCACGCAGAGGCCTCGCTGGAAGCTCCTGCGGTGCTCTGCCGGCCCGCAGCCATCCCCTACCGCTGCGTCCTGCTGGCCCCGCGCCTGGGGCGCTCGGCGCAGGGTTACGGCTCGGCGTTACCTGGAGCCGCGGCGGGGCTCCACCCCCACCGGCGGCGCGGCGTCGCTCCCGCTGCAGCCCGGTGTCCCGGTCGGGCTGCGGCCCGGACGCCGCTAGCGGCGGGTCCCCCCTCTGGGCCCGCGTAGTGGAACCGTCCGCGGACCTCACCACTCGGGCGCGCCCTCGCGCGCGGGGGTGGCCCAAACCGGCAGCTCAGCTTCTGCCCTCCTACCCCGGCTCCCGCGCGATTGGAACTGCCTGGACTGCACCATGCGCGCGGGTCCAGGGGGTGGCAGGTGGAGGGCGTGTGTCACCCAGCCACGCCCACTCGGCGTTAGGCGAAGGGCAGGCGCCTATGGCCTGACAGGACAGCTACCACCTACTTCTTCCCTTGCCAGTGACCTTGGATGAGGACTAATTCCGTTTCCTTGCGGTGAAAAAGGGGAAATAGTACAATTCGTTTCCCATGCACCGAATCTTCGCTTCTCGGAGAGTTTGTGCCCTTTCTCCAGCCTCGTTAAAGGGAAAGAGCTACAAAGAACAGGCTCTGTAGATCTGGATTGCCTCAGACTCTACTGGGAGATTCGGTGATAACTGGAGACATCCAGAGGGATAGCTGTTTTCTGCGCACATGCCCTGTAGGCCCATCGGCAGAGTCGGCTTATACCAGAGTTTGGTGCACACCTGCTCTAGCCAGACATGGCCAGTCCCAGAGGGGTTTAGGCCAGTGAGCACTGCAACTCCCAGTGTGCCGTGCTTGGTCGTGTCGTGCTGTGCCTGTTGGTAGTTGTAGTCCCTGCAGACCTTGCTTCCCAGGGACTGTCCCAAGAGCCTCCCTTTCTTACTCCAATACTTGGCTCCACTTCAGAGGGCTAATTAGGTAGTGGTGAGTTAATTGTAAAAGCTGCCAGTTGTTGATAGAACAGCTATCTGGAGAGAGCACTTTAAAGGGAAGGGTGCTCAGGAGGCCCCTTGTAGATCTCTTCACTGTGAATCCAACACCACTGAAGGCTGTTCTTGGGCTGGTAAAGCAGCTCTCTAGGTACTTCGTACCTTCCAAATTGCAGCATCTAGTGATAACTGGAAAGTTGGGAAATTCATTCACGCCAAAGATCATCTTTAGCCTAGGCTCTAGAGGTTGCCTCTGAGGCCTACTCTGGGATGGAGGCTAGTGAGTATTTCCATATATTGTGAGATGTACCTGCTGAGAAAAGGAAAGGGGTGGGGGAGGGAAGGAAGGAGACGGAGGAGAGAGACACCCAGCTTTACAGCTAGACAGGAAGAAGCTAGTACTTGATTTCAACTTCATCATTTTTGAGCTCATAGTGGGTGCACGTAGCAAAGACAGGCAATTTAAAACAAACGAATTTAAAACACATGGCAATGAATAAACCCTGAAGTCTATCTAAATTGTTCTCATATGCACATAGGTCTATGGTTTGCCCTGTGCTAAGTGTTTTCATATATGATCTGATTAAGCCCCAGAACAAATCTGAGCTGGAGCCTGCTTTTACACCATGCTGCAGAAGAGGGCATCAAGGCTCAGCAAGAGGAAATTTCCTGCCCCGGGGCCCTAGCTAGTAAGTTGTATGGTAGATGTTAGGACTCTGGTCATCTTGAACTCTGCCTGCTGCTCCCTGAAACTGACCCTGGACCTGGACTTGTTCCTCAGACCTGGCTAATCACAGAGCAGAGCCCAGTCAGCTTCCCAAGCTGTCCTGTGACAGGTAGACAGGTTCCCCTTGAGATGGGCAGGGCATGTTCTGACCACATTTGGCTCACCCAGAGGCTGTCCAAAGGTCTAGGCAGGCCAGGGAACACCTTGTGACAGCCACAGTAGCATCTCACAGTTGTGGCCCCAGCCACAAGAGCAACGGAAGTGGGGCATGCATCCTGGTCTGCCTTGTCTGGGGCTGGGCAGACAGAACAGGCTGCCTCACTTGGTTTATGGCAGAGATAGAGCCTGGAGCCTTGGGTGGTGTGTTGGTCCTTTTTTTTTCTCGTTGCTGAGACAAAATATCTGATGCCCAAAGTTAGGAAGGAAAGATTTATTTAGCTCACAGTTTATGGAGGTTTTAGTCTATAATCAGCTGGCTTCAAGGTAGAATGAAACATAGTAGAGGGCAACAGTTCATGACAGCAGAAAATAGCACAAGCAAGAAAAGCAAAAAGGGAGGAGCACAGAGAGGACTCTTTCTGTCTCTTATATTGTAAGTAAGCTATAACCTACTTGGGTGTAGCACTCACATCTATAATCTCAGCATTGGACTTCAAGCAAAATTCTAGAAACCTGCTTCCATGACTTCATGAGGCTTTGAGGGGACATCTAGATATAAACCATGAAAGGTTGTGTGCCTGTCTCTCCTCCTACCAGTCAAGTCACCATCCATAGTTAGTGCCTATTTCTTTCAGACAGGAATCTGAAAGCTGTGGCAGGACAGTCAGGGGCAAGAATGATTGCATGCCTGTGTGTCACCATCCTGGTTCTGCCACCTACTCACAGTCTGGCTTCGGGTAATGACTTTCTGTATCAGGCCTCTGTTTTTTCATTGGCAGTAGGAGATTAGAACATCCCTGGAGTTGGTGAAAGAATTAAATAATATTTGTATCATTTAAATAACACACAAAATTTTTGTTTTCTGTTTGTCTTGAGATAGGGTCTCACTATGTAATTTAGGCTGGTCTTGAACTCAGGGCAGTTCTCCTGCCTCACCCAGGATTATAGGCCTGCACCACCATGCTACAAATATCTGTCATAACCAACAATAGCCACCTGCACACTGCACACCCCACAGGCACACTGCACACTGCAACACAAAGTAATATCTATTGAGATATTAACTCTACGGAGGGCACCATGCTCAGCACTTTAAACACCTAACTCCATATCATCTCACTGCAGCCTTCTGAGGCAGGTGGTATATATTACCCATGATTTACAGGTAAGGAAACAAGTGGGAGAGGTCATGTAATTTGCCCTAACCCTGGACCTAGAAGTCTGACCCTGTCCCTGCTCTTTTAACTGCCATGCTCTAACAGTCATGTCCAGTGCTGGGTAGCGTTTGTAGCATCCTGTCATTAGAAGTCCCTCTTGGGAAACACATCTTGTGTATAAAAACATTACATTGCTTCAAAGCTCCCAGAGCTTGGCTGTAGTCATGTTTTTTATTTTTATTTTTTGGTTTTTTGATTCAGGGTCTTGCTATGTAGTACATGCTGGCCTCAAATTTGAGGTAATCCTTCTGCTTCAGCCTTCTAAGAGCTGGGATTACAGGTGTGTGCTACCATACCATACCTAGTGACATGTTTTTAAATACATAGGTGTTTGATGGGTGGATCCTATTTCCTCTTTTGTTTTGCCTGCCGGGAAGCTCAGAGCTTCTTTTTGTTGTTGTTGTTGTTTGGTTTTGCTATGTGCTTCAGGCTGACCTTGAACTCACTGTGTAGCCAAGGCTGGCCTCAAATTCATCACAATCTTCCTACCTCAGCCTCCTGAGTGCTGGGATTATGGGCACATGCCATCACACCCAGCTATAGTGCTCAGTTCATTTACCCAGAACGTCAATATTTTGTGGTCTCTACTCAAGCTCACATTCTTCTTGTTCTTCTCATGTTTGCCCCTTATCTAGATGTCTTTGCTATGTGAAGTTTGTAATAGCAAGATTTGTAAATCTTGATAATGTGTTAAATTGGGGGTGGGGAAGGAATGACCCTGTTAAAAGGTCTGGGTACTGTAAGTACCTCAGATGTATTCAGTGAGTGAGGATAAGATCTGGCACCTACTCAGGAGGAGCTGAGACTGAGGGCATGTGCACTAGGAAAATTGTGGACCACATTCTGGGGAGCCCAAGTAAGTGTGTGGACAAGTCTCCGCCATACCCCAAGCCCCAGCCAGGAAAGGTATCTTGATGACCTGATTTTATCTTTACAAGAATGCCACACATTAGGAAATATTAATTTCCTTCAAGTTACAAATGGGGTTGTCTGATATCATGCTACGGGGAGGAACAGACTGCAAGAGGCTTAACAATGGAGACAGAACAAAACACTTTCAAACTCTGGTCTCTCTCATCTCAACTCAGACTGTTCCTCTTCCTTTCCACTAGGTGGGGTTGGGGGCTTCCTGCCTTGAGGAAGATAGCAATTTGAGCAGAAACCAGTTTTTAGAAGGTCTAGCAGAAGAGGCAGTGCATTGGTTCAGTGACTAAAGAATCGGAGCTGAGGGGGATGCACACCTATAATCCCAGCACTCTGGGTGGCTGAGGCAGGAGGATTCCAACTTTGAGCTCAACCTGGGCAACCTAGCAATTTAATGAGACCCTGTCTCTGAAAGAAAAAAAAAAAAAAGGTAAGTGGATGGCATCCCAGACCTGTTGGTGTTTTTGTTTTTTCTTTTGTTTTTTTTGTACCAGGGATCCA
Source organism: Hydrochoerus hydrochaeris (assembly GCA_004027455.1). NCBI lineage: Eukaryota > Metazoa > Chordata > Mammalia > Rodentia > Hydrochaeridae > Hydrochoerus > Hydrochoerus hydrochaeris. The sequence goes on from PVLA01004836.1 coordinate 24,013, forward strand.
ACTCATGACCTTGTGCTTGCCAGGCGAGCATTTACACCACTAGGCTAAATCCCCAGCCTCTAATGGTTCTTTTCAACCCAGCTTTGTCACATGCTGGTCAGGAAGAAACTGATCTGATTGGCCATGCTTCCATAGCATCCCCACATGGAGTGGGGAGAGTGGTGCCCCACTCAAAGGAGAGAGCTCGGGTGTTGGTAGCTAGGGAAGGGCTGCTGGCACTGGAAACATATGCCCACTTCCAGGAGACGGAGAAGCCTTACTGTCGGGTGGACAGGGGACACAGAGAGTGGAATGTGAAGCAAGATTCCACCAGGGGAGCCATGGGGAAGTGAGTGAGGAAGGCTAGGGTGGCTTTTCCCCATCCTTCCTGTATGACAGTTCCAGCTCTGCAGCAGAATGACCCTCAGTTCTTTGCTGTCTGGGGTGTGTCATGTCCCCTCTTGGAACCTCAGCTTCCTCTTTTGTGTAAGGAACATGCTGCTAACACTCTCACGGTGGCCTCAGCCATCGGAGAGCACAGCGCACAGTGCACAGTAGACAGGTGCTCAGTGAATGCGAACTGTGACCCTGTGTGGGAGGCATGAGACAGCCCTCATCAGCACCTTCCTAGGTCATAAAATGCAAGTTCCCAGGATCTGCCTTTTGTGATCTCTGCGGGCAGGTCCGGGGCTCATCGAGCACTTGCTGGTTCACAATACAGTCTCCACACAGGTGTGGAGACTGCAACTCCCCCAGCGCGGCTAGCAGAAGCAAGATGTGAGGCTGCTGATCTTGTCCTTGGACCCCCTTTTGCCTGTGCAGCATGAGGATAATTGGGCCTCGAGGCTGGGCAAGGATCCTGTTGGGAGGCCACTGTCACCAGGATAATATTGAAGCCAGCCTGGGGTGGAAGAAGCCCTGGAGAGGTGGCTGCCCTTTGAGGGCCTCCATGGAGGGGACATATACCAGCAGGTGAGAGAGAGCTTTGTTCAAGCCAGGGCACCCTCAGTCCTCTGCCTGATCCTCTTGGACTGTCCCAAAGTCTCTGTGTTTGGTTGTCACATCCTTTTACTGATTCTCTCCCTCACCTGTCTCCACTCATCTGCACAGGGGCCCTGTCACTGAAGACTGTTGCATGAGGGAGAGGACAGAGACTTGAATCGCCCCCCACCTTTTCCATCTCTGGCCTTCCGCAGGGGCTTTATTCCCAGGACATCTTGGAAGGGGCAAGGGGCTGTATGGGTCCCTTCTCCTGACTCCAGCCTGGCCGAGAGTCCCAGGAGCGCCATGAGTCCTGTCTTTGGCTCCCCCCACCCCCACCACCACACCCAGCCAGCTCCTGGGGATTCAGCCCCTTGGTGGGAGGTGTGGCTCTGGCAGGGTTAATGATTGCTTAGGGGAGGTGGAGATGGTGCCAAAGTCTGCCTTCCTTGCTGCCAGCCTCAGACAGTACCCACCTGTCTGCCAGGGCCCATCGCCATCCCAGCCCCTCTGGGGCACACAGGTAGGGACTACTTCGGCTCAGCTGTGACACCAGCTCCTGGAGCTCCTGGCTGGGAGTAAGGTAAGGTTCTTGGGGTCACAGTAAGCTCCTGGCTGGGGGAAAATGCCCAGCACAGAGAGTCAGCTGTGGTGCTGGGTTGGATGGACCTGGGTTTCAGTCCTGTCCAGCTGTGAGACCTCAGTTTCTTCTGGAAAGTGGAGAATAATACCTACTTCCCAGGGTTCTGATGGCCCTGTCCCCTCCCTTCCAAGACTGCATATAATTTGGACTAACTGAAGAGTTGTTACAGGATGGAGGGTTGGCAGGGTCTCCCAGGAAACCGATTTTCCCTGTCTGGACCCCTCACCCTGGAGGGTAAGGCTGGGTGGCTGAGTCCAGGAGGCCTCACAGCTTGAGAAGAAAAGGCCAGCTTCTGCCTGACCGCTGGGTTCAGGTCTGAGTTTGCCTTGACTTTGCTTGGGCTGCTTCTTGTGGTCGTCTTTTTCTTCAACGTGTGGCAAGAAGCTGGAGAACCCCGAGGCAGGCTGAGGCGGGTGCTGGCACCCTCCCAGGCTCAGTGACGCAAGCCAGTGCCATCTCTGTCAGAACAGGGAAGCATCAAGCGGGGACTTACTCCTAACTGGGCCCCGGCCCTGGCTCATTCTGTCTCTTTCCTCTGGCCCACCCGGTGGAGGGAGGCTCAGCTGAGAGCTTTGTCCCTGAGGCAGGGCCTTCCTTGCTTGGCTGACACCAAGCACAAGGCTCAATGCCCAGCAAGCACTGAGATTCTACTGATCAAAATAGACTGTGGCTTTTTCCTCCTCTCATTTTCTCAGCAGGAGAAACTGGGGCCCAGAAAGCAGATAGGCTTGCCTGGGGTGCACAAGGAGCAGGTGAAACCCTGAAACAGAACTCAGAGTGATCTTCCTCCTTCCCTGTCTCCGGGACAAAGCAGCCTGGGGATGGGCATTGTCAGCACCCACGGCGGGGGGCCTGGAGTCCTTTGTGCCCATGTCTTCACCCAGGGCCACCCTGGCTGGGCTGATGAGTGGCTGCAAAAGCAGCCCCAGGCACTCAGCTGAATAGAGCCTAGACTTGCCCAAGGTCCCTAGATTCTGTAGCTGGTTTTGGTCTGACCTTTTACCTCTTGCTCTTGGGCGTCTCTCTCTAAGCATCTCTGAGCCTCTTGTTCTGAGAATATTATCTAAATGTTATTCCTATCTGGGGGCAGCTGAGAAAGAAACAAGAGAAAGCAGAATGTGGGTGACCTGCAGGTGGTGGGGCTGTGGTGGACAGGAATGGCAGGCCCCCTCTGGTGTCCTACAGGCCTGGGGTCCTCACTTCCAGTTGTTCCACATTCTGGGACATCTCAGAGCCCTGTCCAGAGGAGTGGCCAAAATCCTCTCCCTGCTGAGCTTGTAGGGCTAGCATTCCTCTTGGACTCACTGTCTAGGCAGGAAAATTGCTGGGCTCGAATTCACAGCAATCCTCCCGCCTCAGCATCCCAAGTACAGGAATTAAAGGCATGCACCATCACACCCAGCTTGAACGCAGAGTCCTTTCACTGAGCTATATTCCCAGTGCTTTTCATTGTTATGCTGAGTCAGAGTTTCACTGAATAACTAAGTTGTTCGGGCTGGGTTCAAACTTGTAATGCTCCTGCCTCAGTCTCCCAGAATTCTAGGATTACAGATAGGCACCATCACTCCCAGATCCTTCCCCAAATACTTTTTAATTAATTAATTTCTTTTTGGAGACTGGTCTCACCATATAGTTCAGGCTGGCCTTGAACTCACTATATAGTCCCTGCTGGCCTTAAACCCAGGGATTTTCCTACCTTAGCCTCTGTAGTGCTGGGATTACCACACCTGGTTCTTGAACATTTTATATATATAATATATTCAATAAATATAATAATTAATGTTAATATACTATTATAATTAATATTAATTGCATAATAATTATATAATATATTTAATACTATATATTTTATATATTTAATATTAATTGATGCATAGTGTTTTACATATTTTTAGGACACACTGAGGCATTCTGACACATGTATATGACGTGTAATGATCAGGCTGGAGTAATTGCCGTGTGTATTGTCAGACATTTAGCATTTCTTTATGCTGGACACATTCAAAGTCCTTTCTACCAGTATTTTGAAATAGACAATGAACTATGGTCAGTGATATTTATCCTATTGTGCTGTAGAGCTTCGCAACATTTGAAGTTACTCCTCCTCTCCAGCCCCAAATGCTTTTTTTAAGAACCCGGAAAGAACAGGAGTGGGAGGGAGCTGGAGCAAGGAAGCTGTAATTTCTAGAATGTAAACATCTCTCAGCCTCAGAGAAGCACTCTGAGAGAACAGAGCCCCGGGGTACAGATGTGAGTGACAGGGATGGAGCCAGCCTGTACCTTGCTCCGGGCCACCTGTGGCCTGCAGCTGCTCCACCAGGAGAAAGGGAAACCCAGGGAAAGGGTGTGCTGGGCAGTGGAAGCCCAGCCCACCTCCAGTCCCAGGGGCAGCTCCGTCACTTTTTCATTTGCACCTTTCATTTGCTCTGGCTCCTTGTGGGGTGTGGTGGGGGGCTTGAGGGATGTCTCCTAGGAACACAGGACCCAGAGGAGAGGCCACCAACTGCCTGAGTGGCTTCACTCCTGACCTGGGCCTTAAAGAGTGGAGAGGATGTGTGCCTGTGCAGAAGGCCAGGGAAGGCCCTTGGACAGAGACAGCATATGCAAATGCATAGCGGAAGGAAAATGTTGGGCACAGACTGGGAACAGGAACGTTTAATGACCCTGTATCACAGGAGCAGAAGAGAACAGCTTATGTGGGAAGTGAGACAAGGCCCTTCAATGATGTGGCCTGCCAGGCTGGGGGCAGGAAGTATGTCCTGCAGCCAATAGGAGTCATGGGAGGGGTTTGAGCTTGGAAGTGGCCTTGCCCCTTAGAGCAGGAGGCTTGTTGGAGAAGCCTTCCCGGCTCCTATGGTACATTTCCTTAAGGACCGAATTGGGGTGATGATACTGTAAACCAAAGAGCTTTAGCCCCATCATTTTTGTACTGAGAACTGAACTCATGACCTTGCACTTGCCAGGCAGGTACTTATATCATTGAGCTATATCCCAGGTTCCCAGTGTTTATGTGAAGTCAAATGTGTGCTTTTGTAATAGTCAGTGAATATGTTGGTGACTAAAGAAAATGAGATTGCAGACCCTGGCGGCGTAGGAGAGAGGAGAGGCGAGGGTGTGGCAAAGGGCGCAGAGCTGGAAGTCAGTAGAGGACATCCCAGCTGCCCCCACTGCCTCTGAGATTCAGGGTCCCCATCGGCAAAGGGTGGCTGATGAGGAAGGGGACAAGGAGGCCAGATGCAGGGGACATACTGTGGGTGATTCTGCAGAGGGTCACTGTCACTGCTGAGCAGGGACAGCACACTTCCTGAGGCCCCGTGAGAACAGGAGCAGAAGGGAGAAACTTCCATGAGCAAAGAGCAGAGAGCGCAGCAAGGGGACTGCTGAGGTCTTGGGTGCTGTGGAGGACGAAGGCCCTCGCTCTGGCTGTTGTCTCTCAGCTTCACCCTCCTGGGGACTCTGTGAGGTCATTTAGGAAATCTGACCGATCAGGAAGGAAAAACCTAGAAGGAAGAGAGCATTGATGTAGCGGTTTGGATTCTGGTCCCAGGACTGATGGAGCCATATCTCTCCCTCCTGTGGGCAAAGACCAATGATAACAGATGCAGAGTGGCAGTCACAGCCCCGGCCCTGCCTTGCCTTTTCCCTATCCTCTCCAGCACTGGGAGGAGGAGGCTCCTGAGGGCAGAATCTCCTCTCTGGAGAGAGAGACTGAGACGAACTTTGTCATGATGATGAATACACTCAGGGCACCTGCTGGCTGCACCTCTCATGATGTCTGTGGCTTCTGAGTTACATCAGGAGGGAAAAGGGGAAAATAACAAAAGAATAAGAGAGGGCTGGGGTTTAGCTCAGTGGCACAAGTGCCTGCCTGGCAAGTGCAAGGTCATGAGTTCAATCCCTGGTACAAAAAAAAAAAAAAAAAGGAAAGAATAAGGGGTTAGGTTCAAGGTTATAGTGTGCAATTATGCCAGGTCTTGACATGTCCACCAGCCTGACAGGGCCTCCAATTTCCTCACTCAGGAGCAGCAGAAGGCCACCATCATCACAACTGCCTGGTGCCATGTGCACCTCCACTGGTCCACCCTCTACCACCATGTCCACCCCACAAACATCACCTCAGCCAGGGACATTATCAGGGACCCACACTTTGCTTGTCACCAGCACTATTCCATCCCCACTGCCATCCGTCCTGTACCAGAACCACCAACACCTCCACCCAAAGTTCCAGAGTAATGTTTACCCCCAACTCCATCCTGCCCACACCGCCAGCAGCTTCGCAGCAGCCATCATGTGCCCGCCTTCCCACTGAGGGCTCTGGCTCCACACTGTGGATGGCGCTGAGGTCCGAGGGTGCGTGCTCATTTCTCCTGAGCAGCTGGCTCCATCACATTTCCCAGCCTGGCTGAGGGTAGCCCTGCGGCTCAGTGCACCGACTGTCCTCAGCTGCCATCTCAGGGCTCTTGGCAAACCAGAAGCCACTTCCTCAGGGACACTGAGTAAGGGTCACACTGCAGGTGCTTAGCTTCATCTACGGAACACCTGATCGGCAGACACTGACCTCTCCACTCAATCTTAGGGCGTGGATAATGATGTCACAGGGGCAGGACGGAGCACTTTCCTTGGTGACTTTATACACAGCTAGTATAAAGTACAGGTGATGTTTCAAAACACAGAAGGAAGGGCCTTGTATTTGCAGGGTACCTGCTGTCTGCCAGTTACAGAGCTGGTGGCTTCTTAATGTCATTCAGATGATCCCAGTCACTCCTAACAGTCACGCACCAGGTCCCATCTTGAAGAACAGAAAAATGACTTGAAAAAAGCAGTGTGGGGAATCATCCCACAGGGCTCTTGACTCTCCCAGTTTTAGTTTTGCTTCCTGTAAAGCAGGCATGATGCTATCCACCTGGAAGAGTTTTGTCTTGACTACCATCCATCTCTATGTGTGACACATGCAGGTGTGCCTTAAGGGGCAGCTTTACCACTCAGGGCCAAAGGCTTAGAGGCTGCCCAGTGCTTGGCCATATCACCCTTAGCCATTTCCTGCAGCCATGCTTGGGTTACACCCAAGTCACCATGGTTATAAATCATCACTAGGGATGAGGAACTTCTGAGAAAGCAGTTTCCTTATTTTAGGTAGTTGGATAACTAACTCAAGAAGGACAAGTGTTTGGAGGTTCAGGATCCACATGAAGCTGGGGTTTTTCTCATACTGGGGACCTAGGGAAAGGCAAGAGCTGCACTTTGGGGAGCTGGGTATGAATTTCACTTACTTTTGGTGGTGAGCGCCTCAGCAGCTCGCTCTGAACCTCAGTTTTCCAAGGCTGCTGTGAAGAGGAAATGATCTGAATTCCAAACATTCTGCCTCCCCACTATACTTTGTCTTTGCCTTTTTTCCCTAGCCCTGCCGCCACCATTTCAGTCCCCTGACACATAGAAGCCAAAAGGATCTTTTTGAAGAGTAAACTAGCCCGTTATTCCCCTGTGTAAGACTCCAAAATGACCTTCAATTTTTCTCAGAATAAAACAAACCATTCTTCACTGTGCCTAATAGGGCCCAACATGACCTCGGCCCTGCTGTGTTCGTCAGCTTTCCACTGCTGTACACATACCTGAAAGGAACAGTTTAAAAAGTCACAGTTTTGGAGGTTGCAGTCCATAATCATTTGGCCCTGTTGCTTCTGAGCCTGTGGCGAGGCAGCACACATAGAAGGAGCCTGGGAGTGGTGGAGCGAAGCTGCCCATCCATAGCTGGGAAGTGGGAAAATGAAAACGGTCCCCTTGGAAGGCACATCTTCAGCGACTTAAGGACTCCTTAGATCCCATCTCCTAAAGGTCTCACCATCTCCCAAAGCATTGTGGGCTGGGGACCAAGCCTCCATGTACAAGCTCTGGGATCCCAAGTGTCACACCTTCCAACCTGCTCCCCATGCTGCAGCTACGTGAACTGTCTTTCAGGTCCTGTAGCACTTCTGACTCATACCTGACCTGGGCCACCTCTCACATTGTACTTCCTATCTGAGGTTCCTCTATGATAATGCTCACATTCAGAGTCATGTGGATATTTAGTAAAGAATAAATCAAGGCTTACAGCAGCAGCAGCAGCAAAAACAATGACCACAAACTTGCCTTGCCCCACTCTCTGCAGCCCTCATACCCACACTTTGAAGCAACTTCCTTTGTATCCTTAGCTACCTCTTCCACATACCAACACGTTCCCAAATAGAGAAAATCTCTCTCAAAATGTTGAAAACATTTTGAGGTGTGATGGCACACACCTGTGATTCCAGCTACTCAGAAGGCTGAAGCAGGAGGATCACAAATTTGAGGTCACCCTGGTTAACTGTGAGTCTCTGTCTCAAATCAAAAAATAAAAAGGGCTGCGTAATGTAGCTTGGGATACAGTGCTCCTGGATTACATCCCCAATACTGAAAAATTAAAGCTGAAACCACCAACCAAGTTTCCATTTTCTTAGGAACAGCCCTATGGGTTACCAGTGCTGTCACAGCACCCTTTCTCCCACTGGACCGGGCTCCTCTGTTTCCTGGATTCCTTCTCTTTTTTTCTTGGTTGGCTTCCTTTATTGATATAATGGGTTATGTTCTCAGCTGTCTTCCCAAGAAAAGATTCATAGGAGGCAAAATTCTGGGCTTTGTACATCTACGAATGCTTTTGTTTTGCCCTCATACACAGTTGATAATTTTGGCGGATATAGACAAGAAATTATCTTCAGTATTTTGCAGGAATGGTGTTCTGGTCATTTGTTGTTGTCATTGTTGTTACATTAAAAAAAATCCCAACAATGACTTAAATGAGAATTTATTATTATTATATCTTATGATTCTCTAGGTCAGGAATTTGGATTGGGTGTAACAGGAACTGCTGAACTCTGCTCTGCTGTATCTGCTGCTCTAGCTCAAGCTAGAGAAAAGTGGAAGGCTGAGGACTGAAGCAGTGGGGTTTGACCAGGCATCTTGCTCTCGGCCACTCAGGCCCATAACACAGGTTATGCTTGTGTTCCTTTTTTCCTAGTTCCAGGAACTGAACCAAGGCCTTCTGCATCAAATTATATCCCCAGCCTTTTTTTGGTGAGGGGGTGGTACCGGGGATCAAACTCACGACCTCCCAATTGCCAGGCAGGTGCTTATGCCACTGAGCTAAATCCCCAGCCCTATCCCTAGTATTCTGAAAATGCTTCGTGGTAGGGTTTTGCCCCTCCTCATTTTGCTGAGAACTCTTTCAATCTGAAAATTTACATTATTCATTTATGAGAAATCTATTGTTTGTACTCTGCTAATAGTTTGCATGCTCTGTCTTTTCTTCCTGGAACATCTGTTAATCTGACAAGTGGACCTTTTGGACTAATTCTCTAATTTCTTATATTTTCTATTCTTTATTTTTTCAACTTTATATTTTTATCCATCTATTAAAATGTTTATTCCTTCTATTATATATTTTAACAGTAGTTTTTGATGAGGAGTGATTTTATTCCCTTTGGGGACATTTAGCAATGTCTGGAGACATGTGGGGCTGGCACAAGCTGGGTGTTGATACTGGCATTTGGTGGGTAGAGGCTAGAGGTGCTGCCACACAGCTGGAGATGCACAGGAAGCCCCAGGGCCACGTGCTACCAGCCCACAGTGCCTCCCCACCCCCACTGAGCTGCACCAACTCGTCTTATTCTTTGGGTTTTTAAAAATATGTCGTCATCTTCATGCTTATTTTTATTCATGGGTCCAGTAACTTCTCTTATGGCTGAGAATATTAATTTCAGTTTCCTGTGTTATCTCTGTTTCTTTAGTGGTTTTTTTTTTCTTTTTTTGTGTGTGTCATGTTTTGACCTTTGAATTGGTTTGGATTTTTATTTAAATTGGTTTTGCGTTTACAGTGGTGAGCAGATTTCAGGGAGGAAGAAAAGCCCTGATTTATTATATTTCTCCATTTCCCTAGAATAAATACATTCACCTTGGCTGATTTTGAGATAGCTGTATGATATCAACCACACTGAAAAATTCCTGAAAATTTAGTAAATGTCAGGAGCAACTTCAGCATGTTACTATCTCTGTCTTCCCTTCAGTGTCTGATGAGTTCTGCGTGCTTATAATAAAAAAGGAATCTCTGGGGTTGAGGTGTAGGTGACAGGTAGCATATTTGCCTAGCATGCACCAGGGTGGGTTCCATCTCTAGGCCCACCATTGCTGAGAGAGAGAGAGAGAGAAAGAGAGAGAGAGAGAGAGGGAGGGAGAGAGAGAGAGAAAGAGGGAGGGAGAGAGAGAGGAACAGTGTCACAGAGACAGAGAGAGACTCTAAACATTGATGGGAGAAGGAATTTGTCTTCTGGAGCCCTCACCATAACATGATCCTATAGAGTTCTCCAACATTTCAGAACCTATATTTTTCTTTCTCCCCTTAAGCAGGTCAGTTTAAATAAATTTTTTTTAAATTTCTAGGCAGAGGTGGCAGAAGTGACTTAGCATCTGCCTGCCAGTATTCTTGGGATTGAGTGGGGAAGGGTCCTGAGAGTGTCACCCTTTAGTTTGTGGTCTTTCACTTAATCCCATTTTGTCTGGTAACCCCATGTCTTCTAGGGTTAGAACACCTAATTCCAGGTCTCTTTGATTCAACCTCTCCAGGAAGTAATCTCCGCATTATCTAAGGCAGAGGATGGGGTGGGGCAGCCACCTGCCTGCATGGCTGAGGGAGTGGCATCTGGAAGTCTAATTGCTTCTTGTAGAAATTTTCAACCAGCTGTCCTGCTTTCAGAACACCCATTCTGCTTTCAGAGGGTTCCACAGCCTTCAGTGTTTTAGCTTACCCTCTGCTTCCTATGGGTGCATCTGACCCCCATCCCTACTCTGGCTTCAACTATCTATACCTTGATAAACTGATACTCTTTCATCAGTTCTTTCCCTTCCAAAATCCTTACCATCATTTTAGTGGGGTTTCAAGAGGGAAGAAATGGAGATTAGCCTCGAATCATCCATTCATAGCAAGAGGATCCCTCCTTCACTCGTTCCTCAGATCTCTGCTGAAACTTCACATCCTTAGAGATCCAACGTTATCCTCTCTGTGTCCATTATCCACTGAACCCCGACAGACCCCCAAACTCACTGGCAAACAACAGCTGCTGTCATTTGCTATCTTTAGAAGTCTATGACTTAGGCAGGGCTCAGCATGGATGGCTCATTTGGAGGTAGATGATTTGTTTTGGGCTGGTTCACTCACATGGCTTGCAAGTGGAATGACTAATGGGAGCCAAACTGTGCTGCTGGCTCTTGGCCTTGACTCCTTTCCACATAAACCCATTCAAGGGGTACTTGGGACTCATCTGGTATAGCTGTTGAGTTCTCCTGAGAGACAGGGAGAGGAAGTTACCACTATCTATGGCCTAGGTCCAAAAGGCAGGATTGACAGCCTATTCTAATGATAACCCAGAATCCTGCTAGCTGTCTTCATTTTACCCTTGGGATTCATATTTACAGAGGTGACTGAGCGACAACACAGGGAAGCTGATAGTATGGAAGCCAATTTGATTATTCAGTTTGAAGAGCAGGGCCCAGGCCTCCCCACACAGGACCACATAGTAAAACTCCAGCCTTGGTGAGGGACAGAGGAGGAAGAGACAAGCATTGCCCTGGGCCTTTGTTGCGTTTACCTGGGAAGGAAAATGGGAAGGAAGCACCAGACCGAGCTGCTGAGTAGGAGCTCAGGATCTCCTCCAGGCTGCGGCTGGACGGTGCAGATGCCTGCAGTGGCTCTGGGCTACAGAGGTGGCTCCTAGTTGCCCAGTACTGGGGTCTGGACTAGGGAAATATTAGAGTGGAGATCTTCAGAAGGGAAGCGGTCAGACACTCAGATTTTCAGTTGGTTCATTTATTTATGAAAGGTGTATTAGAAGGCAATTGTTTAATATTTCTAGCAATTAGCTCATGGTGGTGGTGGTGGTGGTGGGACAATATTTCCCAGACAGCTAGGTCCCCAAAATGTCAAAGTATTATAAAAAATAAAAAACCATGTTTATTATGACAGACTCATAGAAAGCAGATAAAGCCTCCATCTCTTGAGGAGAGATGTCAAAAATTTGTACCATTCTTTGTCTGCCATACTCCCTAGAATGGTTTCTCTTCCACCTCCTCCTCTATGTTTTTGTTGTTTATTTTGTGACAGGGTGTAACAATGTAGTCTTAGGCTGCTTTGAACTTGCTATATAGCACAGGCTGGCCTCAAACATGTGGTTCTCTAGCCACAACTTCCCACAGGATGCTGGGATTGCAAGCATGTGGCCATCACACCTCTGTGCCATGGGGAGCCATGGAGGGAGGTCACAAGGAAGGATTATTCTGGCTGCATGGAGTGGATGAGAGAGGTTGGAGGGAGGGAGCCCTGGAGGAGGCTGATGATGCTGGTGTTGGTGGTGGGGAGGCCGGAGATTGGAGAGGAACTGAGGAGAAATGAATTGGATGTGGACATTCTGGAATAGTGGGGATCAAGTGGGAGGATCCCTGCGGGATTGGGGGAGCTGATGTGAGTTCTGGTTGATACTGTGTTTCATGGTCAGGGTTCTTTAGTCAAGGCTAGGCCAGGAAAGCCCTTCTCCCTTCTCATTTCTTTTTCTGGGCTGCCTCCCTCTTGGCTGCACAGGCTCCAGGGCAGGAAGGAAAGAGCCACCAACCAGGGGGATGGTGCTTGGCCACACCTATATTTCTTTGTTTGCTTTGAAGCAAAAAAATTAATTTAATTTATTTTTGGGAAAGTTAATGCGTTCACTTAACACAGAAGTACATACAAGTAACTATCCTATCTCAGAGAGTGATTACAGCATACACAAAACTTTCTTGGCAGAGAGCAAGAAACAGAACATGTGGGGAGCCTGTCATACACCCCCCTCCTTTGTGTAATACACCAGTTGTCATTTGGGATTAAAAATTAAGGTTTCCAATCTCTCGGTGACAATGAATCAAAGTCACCCTTATCTCCTTTTCCTGGATGAAGGAGAGCTTGGAGCATCAGTTGACCAAGGCAGCTGGCCCAGGCAGGGTTTTGCAAGGTCCCACCGGGTGGTTAATGGGACAGAGGTGTACAGACAGCAGCAGCCCTTCCCAAACTGACCTGACTGGGGAGCCCTTCTGCAGTGGGGGATGTCACTCCATGGAGCACACTTTGGGAAAGGCCCCAAAGGAGGCTGTTTTTGTTGTTTGTTTGTTTGTCCTGTGACAGAGTCTTGCTGTGTAGTTCAGGCTATCATAGACCCTACTATGTAGCCCAGACTGGGCTTGAATTTGTAGTGATCCTCCTTCCTCAGTCCCCAGAGGGCTGGGATTACAGGTGTGAGGCTCATACCTGGCATAGGTGGCGATAAATGTACCAGCAAGTGGAACCAGGATCCTGCCCAACTGCCCAGAGTCTCTGGATGGTCTTGGTTGAGTCACAGTGCCTCTCAGGATCCTTGATTTTGAAGGATGCTATTAGTTTGGATACCTGAAACAGGCTAAGTAATATCATGGGTCCAAAAGACCCATGTTCAGTGCATGGCCTTGTCTCTAACTCTGTGTGGGCCCTAGCAATCTCCTTCATCTCTCAGCCGTGGGATCTTAGCAGCCATCTCATAGTTGTAGGATTAATGCCCCCACATTTAAGGGCTGGGGTGTAGATCAGTGGTCGAGTCTCCTGTAGCATGCTCAAGGCTCTGAGCTGGATACTGAGAGAGATGGGAGAAAGAGAAGGAAAGAGAGAGAGGAAGAGGGAGGAGGAGAGAGGGAGGGAGAGGGACAGGGACAGGGAGACAGAGACAGAGAGATCTCACATACCTAAGACACATGAAGCAGTGCCTGATAGGCCTGGCACTAGGGGCCAAGTTAAGGTTCAGCCATTCTGCCCACCCCAGGTGTCTCCCACTGGTTCCCCCAACACTGGAGCATCTGGAACAAGGATAGAGGGTGATGGGGGCCCTGCAGGGGAACTACTGAGCTGAAAGATAGTAGGTGGGTTTGGGGTTAGACTCAGATGGATGGGGCTCTGCCAAAAAGAGAGACCTGGGTCCAGCTATGCCTCTCTTACATATCTTCCTCTAGGTCCCTCCGAGATGGCCCGGCTGTGGCTGCCCTGCCTCCTGCTTCCTGCCCTCATGGTGTCTGGTGGGTGCCTCCCATCTCCCATAGGAAGAGCACTAAACTGGGGACCTGCCGCAGGGTGTTCCTGAGGGGAGGGGCTCACCCTGCTTAGCAACACAAGCTTCTACTGGGGGTGGGGGTGGGGTAGGGTTAGGGGTGGGGTGCTGCCTGGGAGGCCAGGGTGAAATCGTTCTGAGGTGGTGAACTCCCAAGCACGCTGCCCATAGTGAGTTCCGCAGGGAGGGAGGTGGGTCGGCTTTGCAAGGGTGTCCAAATGTTCCACTGCTGTGTCCCCGCAGTGGCAGCTAATCTTCCCCCGAAGTTTCTGGCCAACATGACGAGTGTGTCCCTGCCCGAGGACCTACCAGTGGGTGAGTAGTGGTACCTGCGCCTGCACTAGGCCAAGTCCTGACCCACAAGGCCAAGACTCCCTCTTTGGCTTACTCTATTCCTGCAGCCCCAGGGTTCATCCTGGAACAAAAGTGGTCTAAAAGGAATCCCTTCAGTTCTAGAAGTTTCTTTTTACCTCTTTGGCTTTTGGGTCATGTGTATAAGATGTGAGGGTCCCTCACATAGCACCAAATAATCAAAGCTGATTTTATTTCCATCCCTCTCAATTTTCTGATTTCCCCAATAAGGCGGAATCTAGTTTGGAGCCATTCTTTGTTTTAGCTCTCATACATTTGCTAATCTCTATCTCCTGCTTTTTTTGTTTGTTTGTTTTTGTTTTTAGCAAAGGGCTTTAGGCTCAGAGTCTTTCCCAGACACTTCTTGCCAGAAGTTAATAAATTTGCTTTGCTTTTGTTGCTTTTCTTTGTAGCATTACCTTTTCTCTATGGCACATCCAAGAAAGTGAAAGCCAGCGTCTGCCCTGCTCTGGGATTTAGAGCCAATGCTCCTGAATGGGGAGCTGGGCTTTGCAGGCACACACAAAGGCTCCATCTGTTTGGCTATCATTGCTGGGACAAAATAGTATGGGACAAATTAGACTGGTAAAGGTTTAGAGGCCAGAAGAGGGAGGTGGTAGTTTCATTCTATTCTGAGGTATAATCTTCCCTGGATGACTAGACTCAGGTCCAATTATTTGATATCTCTGAATATTCTTTGTAGAACAGAGAAGTCTGCATGTTAATGATATTTACATGTATTTTCATGAAGTTTGGTCTCAGATAAAAATAAACACACATATACAACTTCATACAGACGTCACAAATACAGACGTCATATAACTGCCCTCACGGACCGCTTCTGAGAGGCCCTTCAAAGTCTGAATGAAAGAGTAGAAACACTGTCCTGGAAAGCTCCAAACACTGTCCTGGAAGGCTCCTGAGCTCTCAGGGTAACTGGAAAGCTTAGAAGAGGCTTCATGCCCAGGCTCCTCGCTGGGTAATTAGCAGTCCCTATCCCAGGAGACCCCCAGCTGCTGTGACTGGAATGCAATGACTTAGCCATTTTGAGATTCTCAACAAAGCTCAGGCTCCAGGTCCAGGGAGGTTGGGTCTATGTGTCTAGCCAAGCGCAGGAGACCCCTGGCTAACAGCCCACCGCACGGTGTCCAGTGCACTTAGGGTAACTGCCTTAGAGGAAATCAGGGTGCTGTTACCCAAAGACCTCTGGACGAGTGCTCAGTAACTACCACAGTTGACATCCATAACCACAGGGATGACACCCCAGGGTTGGGGAGGCCCCAGATTTCAGAATGAGCCTGTGTTCAGAGAAGATGAGTCCCCAACTCTGCCAGGCAGCACCGAGAGAAGTGCCGCAGACCCTGGGCAAGGCCCTGTTCCCTCCCCAGGTTCTGAGGCCTTCTGGTTGGCAGCTGAAGACCCAGAAAATGACCCTCTGACCTATGACATCACTGGCTCTGATGCCTATTTCTTCTCTGTCAACAAAAACACTGGGCAAGTGAAGTTGAAGAGCGCCCTGGACTTTGAGGTAGAGGGCAGCAGTGTGTGTGTGGGGGGCCCGAGGGGAGATGGAGAGCCCTTGGAAGTCAGGGTCCTGTGGGGGCACCCACACTGAGCAGAGGCTCACCTTGGGTCCCTTCTCTCTGCCCTTCACAGACACGCCCATTCTTAAAGATCAACATCGTTGTGTCTGATGGTCACACCGAGGTGAGTCAAAAAGTGGGGGGAAGGAGGAATGAATGGGAAGAGTGGGGTCCTAGATGTCTACTTGCCATCTTACTCAAGTGAGCAGAGTACCCAAGTTCACAATGCACTTAATGTTTATCCTTATCAAAAATTATACATGTCCATTTTTGTCAGAGTATAACCAAGAGTTTCATATGTATTATTAATTTATTTTGATTATATAAATTGTATATTGGGTAGTATTGATTTATGTTAATGTAAATAACACCTGAAATCCCAACTTCTCAGAAGGCTGAGGCAAGAGGATTCTAAATTTGTGGCCAGTCTAGGCAACTTAGTGAAGCCTTGTCTCAAAATAACAAAAAAAGAGCTGGGGATATAGCTCAGGTCAAGACCTTGGGTTCAACCCCCAGTACCTCAAGAGAAAAAACAGTAACTTTTACAAATACCTCTCTCCCCATGCACCTCTGAGGTGATCATCTCCAATGTTTTTGGCACAGTATGTTAGCACCCATGCTCATATCTCTGAATAACATGCTTATGCTGCTGTGTCTTGTGTCTGTAGAAGTTGAATTTGTCTCCAACATTTTTCCTAAGCCCCAGTATATTAGTTGGTTTTCCATTACTGTCTGCAGGTGCAGAAGGAAATACCTGTGGTGGTAGAAGATAGAAATGACAACGCACCCGTTTTCCTGAACGCTCCATTCTCCACCAACATCAGTGAGGTAACACCTGTCTTCATGGGACCGGGTAGGGGAAGGGGTCTCCCAAAGCACAGCTTCAAAAGGAGGAGCCAGAGGCAGCCAGCGGGGCATCCGGGATCAGGAAAAGTCTCTTCTAGAAAGGAAACCCAGGAGAGTCAAATCCAGGAAGAGGTAACCCTATGTGCAATAGTTCAAGCAGTGTGGTTTTTACAAGCAACCATATTGGATTGAAAGTCTTCCAATTAAGAAAGCAAATAAATGTTAAAAAATCAAAAAGAAAGAAAATAAGGAAAGAAAAAAAGGAATTGATTTTCTCATAAATTTGAAGTTTATAGGTACTTCTGAATTCAGGTATGATTGATACTCAAACTGCGTCATCAAGAAATCTCTCTCCACCCCTCAGCTCTGCTTCTCTTGCTGTCTCCTGTCTGGGGATGTGGGTGAGGGTGAGAAGCACTTCTAAAATTTAAATGGTCATAAAAATGTCCCCTTGTAGCTCCCTGCTAACGTCCTACCAGTTTTACACCTCCAGCAGACTGTATCTTTCGCAGTGGTTTCAGCCAGAACCCCAGGGCTGCCTTTCATTGGCTCACTTTGGGTCACGTGTCCATCCTTGAACCAATGCAGAGGTCTGGAGTGCTGTGGTTAATACCAAAAAACAAAACAACAACAAAAAACCCCCTAAATCTGCATCTCCGCAAGCGGGCAGCCCCACCAGAAGGACAGGCGTGGTGAGATTTCCCGGTAGCCACTGGCCAGTGAACACAGTGTTATTCCTGAATCTTCATTACCATGTGGCTGCAAAGAGGTGGAGGAGGGGCACGCTAGGCCGGTCCGGAGGCTGGTAGGGCTGAAGTGTCACGTGACAGGCTCTGACCTGTGCCCTTGCGCCTGACACTGTCCTAGGTGCTTAAGTTGTCTGCTGAGCCAGACTTCTCTGGTCGGCACCCTCAGGGGCTGGCACGCTAGGGAACAGCGCACACCATAGTCGGTGAGGCATAGAATGTGCAGGAGTATTTTAGATGGCACTGAGTTCTGTGAAGACCGTAACACCACAGCAAAGTGAGAGAAGGTGAGCGGGAGGGGCCGCTTTTGTTGCGAGGTCAGAAAGGCTTTTCAGCGTAGGCGACCTCTGAGCCGAGACCTGAGCGGCAAGACGAAGCCCGCGGGAAACACTCCCAGGAAAGGATGTTGCAGGCAGGGGAACAGCGATGGAGAGGCCCTAAGGTGGGAACCAGGCTGGCCAGATAGCTGGCAGGTGGAAGGCGAGGAGTCAGTGGGGTTAGACAGGGGACAGCAGCCTGAGCGCAGAGGACCATAGAAGCAGCCTGGACCCTATCCTAGGTAGGCTGGGGAGCCCTGGGAAGCTCAGAAGCACAAGAATGGCATGGTCTGATTTACAACCTTAAAAGGCGTCTTTGGCTATCATGTGGAAATGGCAAAGTTTGCTTCCGGGCAGCTGAGGGCCTGGAAGCAAATTCTTCCTGTTAGAGCCTCCCAGCCCTGGAGGGTGGAGTTTGAAGTCTAGTGTTGAGAGCTCTAGTAAGCCCTCTAGAACGTTGGGGCAGGGGATTGATATGGCCAGCTGGGTTCTAGAATGTTCCTTCACTCTGATCCTGAGAGACTCCACAAATCTGAAACCAGCTCAAGCCAGGCACGGTGACATAGGCTAGTAATCCTCATAACGCTGAAGACAGAGGCAGGAGGACCACAAGTTCAAGGTCAGCTTGAGCAGCTTAGCAAGATCCTGTTTCAAAATCAAGTGAAAAGGGCTGGAGATCTATGCAGCTCAGTGGTAGAGCACTTGCCTAGCATGTGCCGTGGCCATGCTGGGTTCAATCCCCAGCTGTGACAAGGAGGAAAAGGAGGCTGGGGAGTCACCAGGTCAGGTAGTGGCAAGGCTGCATGAGGAAAGAAGGAGAGTGTGGGGCCTGTTCCCTTTCCCATGTCACCTCTGGCTCCCTCATCTGCTCAGGGGCACATTATCTCCTTGGGACAGGTGGGGAAACTGAAGCTCAGGAGTGGGGAAGAGGAATTTCAGCCCACAGGTGATGAATCCCTTCTTTCAGACGCTGCCAGTCGGCTCCGTGGTGGTTTCTGTGCTGGCCAAAGATCCAGACACTGGCCCCGCGGGTGTGGTGCATTACTTGTTAGAGAAGGTGAGTGAAAGTCTGAGGGAATGGGTTTGTGAGTGTATCGCCTGACTGCTCCTTACAGCCACCAGGGGGCAGCATCTCCACAGGCAACCAACCCACAGGGTCCTAAGAGTCACCAGTGCTGAATTCCCCTCTGGTCCCTCTCCCACCCCACTTCCACAGGAACCTCACTTTGATCCGTTGCCAAAAGAGGGTTTCTGCTTAGTACCTCCCCCTCCCCCACTTCTGCACAGGGCACTTTCTAGACCTCTGATGGAAACTAATGTCTCAGTTTCTGGTAGCTAACACACTTCCAGCTTAACAGGGGAGGAAACTGAGGCTCAGAGAGGTCCTAGGTCTTGTCCAAGGGTACATAGACAATCAGGGATGCACAAGTCTGTTTATCAGCAGACATCTTTGTTAGTGGTTGTTCCACTTCCTGCTTTGGTTTAGCTGTCATCTTATGGGATCCTTCTTTCAGCCTCAGCAGCCCACTTCCCAGAGTTGGGAGGCGAGGCTTGCAGAGGTGAAGGTTGCTTGACTGGTTAATGGTAGAGTCAGGATTTGAACCCATGTTCCCCTGGGTGGGGTCAGTGGGTGAGGCATCATTGTCCCTGGGGTCCCTAACCTGAATATGTCCTCTGCTAAGGTCATCCCTAGTACCCTGGACAGTGAGCATCTCTTCAAGATCCTGGAAAATGGCTCCATTGTGCTCAGTGACAGCCTCAGCTACAATAACAAGAGTGCCTTCTACCAGCTGGAGCTGATGGCCTGCGTGAGTGGGGGTGATGGAAGGCTGGGCACACAGACCTGTGGCCCTGGCTCACGAAAGGCCCGTCTCCCTGCAGGACTCAGGCGGCCTGTTGCACAACCAAACTGTCAAACAGTGCTCCCAGCCCGTCTTTCTGTCCATCTTAGTGAATGACCAGCCAGACCTGGATCCCCAGTTTGTCAAGGAGTTTTACTTGGCCTCTGTGTCCGAGGATGCACCCCTGGTGAGTGCTGGGCACCTGCAGGGTTCGGGGTGAGCATGAGAGGCAGAGGAAAGGGCCGGAGGCACTGACTGGGCCTCTTTCCAGAACTCCTCGGTGCTGATGGTGCAGGCTGTGGATGGAGACAAAGGCATCAATGACGTGGTGATCTACAACATCTCCAGTGAGAACCCAGGAGTCCCCAGGCTAAGGGTGGAGCAAGAGAGAGGGTGGGAGCTCTGTCAGAGCCACTGGAAGCAGCTGCCTGCCCTGCCTCCTTGTAGATTCCACGAGGCCTGGGTGGTTTGCTATTGGGGACGATGGTGTCATCAGGGTCAGTGGCCCTCTGGACCGTGAGCAACTCCTGGAGGAGAATGAGGAAGTGCAGTTGCAGGTCACGGTGAGTAAGGGCTCCCCCATGCTGTCACTCAGACCTTTGATCTTATTATTTCTGAGCACTGGTTCTCCACACTCTGGTCTCTGCTCTGTGCTTTAGGCCACTGAAAAGAACCTCAATATCTACGGGCAAGAGGCCAAGGTTAGCACATGGGTCACAATAACAGTGTTGGATGTCAATGACCACAAACCGGAGTTTTATGACTGTGTCCTCGAAGATTGTTCCTTTACTCCACAAGAGGCCCGGGACACCTTCATTGCTTATGTGGACGAGCATGCCTCCACCCGCATCCCGGTTGACAATCTCACCATGGTGGCCTACGACCCAGATAAGGCAGGCACAGGGGAAGGGTGTCTGGCAGGGGATGTTGACAGGTGGCAGCCGGGAGGGAGGAGGGGAGGCAGGAAGGTGAGTGGTGGGAGAGATGATGGCGGTGCAGATCATGGGCTGTGGGAAGTGGGAACTGTGGGTGATACTGGGAAATGCTGGGTGATGTTGAGTAGTGGGTAATGATGTGTTCAGGGTGATCCAAGGTAGTGCAGGAGAGGAAGCGGTGCTGAGTGGGGGTCGCTACTGGCTGTCAGGTCACGTAGAGTGGAGGAGTGGAGTGTGGCTGCTGGTCTGCTAGTATGGGGCGGTCAGTGATCTGGGGTAATATTGGGTGTGAGAGACGCTGGGCAAGATTGTGTGTTGTGTCCAGAGTGGACTGAGTGTTAGGTTGGAGGGAAGGCTGAAATAAAAATTGATACTGGGTGGTAGGTGACTTGGGTGAAGCTGAATGATAAATAGCCATGGATGGTGCTTGGTAGTATTAGGTGATATGGACAGAGCACAGAATTTTGAGTGGAGGATGGTATTAGTGTCTTTAGGTGGATGTGTTGAGCTGGTGGTTGGTGTTGATCCAACGGTAGGATGGGGTACAGGGTGGTTGTTGGGTGAGTGGTAGCTAGTAAGAAAGGCCGACAGAGATCCCTTAAGGGAGTGAGGAGGGTGTAACCAGGCCGTCTCTGCAGTCCTGGCCTGGGACCTGCAGTGCCATGAGAGATCCTCCTCTGATGAGGCCACATTTGCAGAGACAAGTGACCAGCCCAGGCTGTCATTTCAGTCCTCTAGGAGTTTTCTTTTTTGAATGGTCATTGGGCAAGGCTTTGGGAGGCAAGAGCCTGAGGCTAGAGACTGGGCAAAGGATGTGAGGGGGTGAGTTGCAGGGGGCTGGGGCTTCTACTCTACAGTCCACCTTTGCAGGGCAACAACGGCACCTTCCTGATGTCCCTGGGGGGCCCCGATGCTGGAGCCTTCAGTGTGTCCCCTGGACGGGCATCGGGCTCAGCCGAGGTGCAGGTGCTGGTGAGAAATTCAGAGATGGTGGACTACGAGAACAAGAGTGTGATGCTGGTGCAGGTGAGTGGCGCTCTGGGGTCCTAGGGAGAAGAGCCCATGGGGGCAGCCAGGACCCAATATTTTAGCCTCTTCTGTGCTCAGGTTGTGGCCACTGACTTGGTCAGCAAGAAATCCTCCATTGCCATGGTGACCATCCATCTTACAGACATTAATGACCATAGGCCCACATTCCCCGAGAGACTATACATCCTCAACCTGCCAGAGGACAGTGCCACAGGCACTGTGGTCACCAGCAGCATACATGTGAGTGACAGGGGATGTAGCTGGCCAGGCTGGGAGGCTGATGTGGAGAAGGGCAGATCTGGGAACTGTGGGCTGCCTCAGTCTTTGTATCATTCAGTGTCATTGGGCCCCAGCAATTTGTACATATGTGTGCGTGTGTGTGTGCGCGTGTGCGTGTGCACTGGTTGTGTGGGGCACCTATGTGTGGATCCAGATGTGAGATGTCCTGTCTTTGTGCCAGGAGGCAGGACAGCCCTGTCTCCATGAATTGCATGGGAGGCAGCAGCAGCCATTGTGTCTAAGCAGTGTTCCTGCATCCTCTGCCTCACAGGCTGAAGACCCAGACACGAGAGAATGGGGCCGCATCACCTATAGTCTGCTCTCAGGGAACGGGTAAGGTCTTAGTGTGGCAGAGGGGAGTGAGCGAAGTGGGACACAGGCCCACATCTCTGCCTCATGCAAGGGCTGGGGTAGCCTGAGAAAATATAGGTTCCTCAGCTACATTTAAATTTCAGAAAAACATGAGCCAGGCATGGTGGTGTATGCCTATAATCCCAGCACTCAGGAGGCTGAGGCAGGAAGAGCACTGTGAGTTTGAGGCCGGTGTGGGCTACAAAGTGAGCTCAAGGCCAGGCTGAACTGCAGTGTAAGACCCTGTCTCAAAAAAAAAAAAAAGTAAAGAAAAGCAATGAACCATTTAAAAAAATCTGTTTGTTTTCTGTTCCCAGAACAATACTTGTTTGTTGATTTTTTTTTTTTTTTTGAAACAAGCTCTTGCTATGTAGTCCAGGCTATCCTTGAACTCTCTATGTACCTGAGGGTGGCCTGGAACTCATGGCAGTCCTCCTACCTCAGTCTCAGAGTGCTGGGATTACAGGCATGTGCCAACACTCTTGGTTCCTAAAACAATACTTTATAAAGTCCTAAATTTTATAAAGAGAATAATTGATAATTAGCTCACAGTTCTAGGAGTTCAAGAGCAGGGTGAGCTCCATCAGTCAAGACTGCAGGGTAGACAGCATCACCAGAGACAAAGGTCCCAAAAGCACCCGGAAGTCCAGAGAGGAGGGGGCCTGGTACCAAGTTCCCAAAGGGCCCCGCCTCGTCTTACTGTTGTCACACTGTGGGCCACACTTCCTTTAGGACAGGAGGGCCATGTTCAAATCTTGTAGCAAAAGTGTGTTAGAAATATTGCACAGGGCACACCCAAATATTTGCCATTGTTTATCTGAAATTCAAATTTGAGTGTAATTGTGTTTGCGAAATCTGGCTGCCCTGAGCAGGGTAGAGGTCTTTCAGGTGGATCCGACCTCAGGGACAGTGACAGTGAAAGATGGCACACTGCTGGACCGGGAGAAGCAGGCTGTATACTACCTCACGCTGCAGGCCACGGATGGCGGGGGCCTGTCCGACACCACCATGCTGCAGATCCACCTGCTGGATGTGAACGACAACGCCCCTGTGGTCTACGGCTCCCATAACATCTTTGTTCAGGAGGAAGAGGGCAATGTCTCCGTGATCATTGAGGTGCAAACTGGCCTAGACCCAGAGTGTGTGTGTGTGTGTGTGTGTGTGTGTGTGTGTACCAAGTTGTGTACCAAGTCTGGCTTTGAAATCATGCTGGCTCAGGGTGGAGTCAGGGCTTTGCTGTGTGGCTCTGGGGAAGTCAGTCTCTCCAAGCCTCTGTTTACTCTTCAGAAAATGAAGGCAATCATAGTATTTACTCACAGGCTTGGGAATAATGAGAAAATAAAGTGCTCAGTAGTAGGCTTGGCCTGGAACAAGCCTTCAAAAACATACCACTCCCCCAGGCCTGGTGGTGCACAGTTGTAATCCTAGCACTGAAGAAGGTTGGGCAGGGCAATTGCAAGTCAGAATAATTGCTTAGGCAACTTAGCGTAGACCCTGCCTCAAAATAAATCATGAACAGGGCTGAGGATGTTGCTCAGTGTTAGAGCATCCCTGGGCGCAGTCCCTAGTACCATAAAGACAACAAACTGTTCGCGGATGTGTGTGTGTACGGTACTGGGGTTGAACTCGGGCACTTGAATGATGTAGGCCAGCGCTGTACCACTGATCTACCTCCACAGCCCTTTTTAAAAAAATTTTTATTTTGATATAGGGTCTTGTTAGGTTTCTAAGTTGCTCAGGCTGGTCTTGAACTTCTGATCCTTCTGTCTTAGCCACCTGAGTAGCTGGGACTACAGGTGTGTACCACTGTCAGTTTTTTTTTTAATTTGAATGTCTGTGATATACATTCCCATGCCCCCTTCTCAGTAGCATATCAGCTCCATAAAGAAGTCCTCTTTCATATAGCTTTCTTCCCAGGGCTTAGGTCAAGACCACACGCATAGTAGGTGCACAGTAAACAATGGTGAGGTGAATGGATGACTCGGTGCTGAAGACCTCAGAAGTGCTCACAAAGCAGTGATCAGAGCCTCTTAGATAGGAGACTCAGATCACAGGGAGGGCAGGAGATGGGCCAGTGGCCCACTGGCTCCAGGCCAATTGCTGCCCCCATGGGCCGGGGCTGGGGGCAGTGAGGCTGCCAGGTGAGGCTGGGGTGGAGGGCTGATGCCAGTGCCCGCTCCTCTGCCCAGGCCTATGACAACGATGAGCCAGGCACCAACAACAGCCGCCTGATCTTCAGCCTGCTGCCCGGGCCCTACAGCCAGAACTTCTCATTGGACCCCGACACAGGGCTCCTCAGGAACGTGGGGCCCCTGGACCGAGAGGCCATTGACCTGGCCCTGGAGGGCCGCATCGTGCTGACCGTGTGTGTGTCTGACTGCGGCATGCCTTGTCTCAGCACCGAAGTCAATGTCACCATCACCGTGGAGGTACAGCCGGCCTTGTGGACTGTGTGGGTCGAGTGTCCTGGAGCAGGTGGCCGGCTGCCGCCTCCAGCCTGGCTGCCTTTCACTCCTCTTGCAGTGCTGCGGTGGGCTGTGCACCTCGCAGATGGGCTGCCTTTCTATGCCGCTCTAGGCAATCACTCAACTGCCCTGGCCCTTCAGTTCTTGCGTACAGTGAGGGTGGAGACAGTGGGAGGACTGAGTTATTTAATGGAAAGTGTAAGACCCACAGAAAGCACTCAGAATATATTAGCCTCATTGTCATTCAGAGCCCTGCCTGAAACCCTCCTAGCTCCCCGCCACCATTCAAAGGCAAAGAGCAAGGGTGAAAATCAGCACTGATGGGATCCACTGTGCACCAGGGCCTGAGAGGTAGGGCTGGTTAGGCTGATTTTATTGATCAGGAAAATCAGTCACGGAGTGGTTCAGTGACTTTCCTAGACTTGTGCAATGGGGATTTGAACACAGTTCTAAGGCTGCCACCGTCCCTCAAGGCAGCCTCCTCTGGAAAAGGATTGTAACAAATGTGCACCTCTGCAGTGGCCATGGCGTGGATCGTCCCCCTAGGGTCGTGCAGTGCACAGTCTGCACCACTGCGCGTAGCAGTCTTGGATACCACTGAGTTAGGATTTACCACTCTCCTGTAAAGATCAGAGAGTGCAGCCTCAAGGAGAGTGGAGAAACAGAAGCCGATTTAGGGCTTGTTGGCCATCCTGGGAAGAGGGTAGACCATAAAGAAGGAAAAATGAAGAATTGTACTTATAAATGAGTGGGTCTTTTTACTTCCACGAGCTAGGCTTCATTCTGTCCTGCAAGTGGGGACTGCTGTCCCACTTCCTAGATAAAAACGCTGAGGCCTTGTGATCAAAGTCACATTAAGGCAGAGGTAGGGATTTGAGTCGGAGCTGTTCTCTTGGCCACTCCCGAGAGTTAGGATGCTGTGAGGATGCACCTTTCCTGGTGCATGGAGCTGGCAGTGGCAGTCTGGAAAAGCACTATCAGAAAGTACATCTCAGCCAGGTGCACTGGTGCATACCTCTCATCCCAGCACTCTGGGAGGCTGAGGCAGAACTGCAAGTTCAAGCTCAGCCTGGGTAACTTAGCAGTTTAGCAAGATGCTGTATTAAAATAAAAAAGAGACTGGGGATTTAGCTCAGGGTGAAGGCCCTGGGTTCAATTTCCAGTACCTCAAAAAGCAGACAAACAAAAACCTGAAACCCCAAAGCCCACGAATCTCAGCTGGACATTCTTATATATCTTTAGTTTCAGCAGTGCAGAGAGCAGAAGCCTCAGCAGTAGCTTGAAGACAGCCTGGGCCACAGAGTGAGATGAAAGAAGGAGGGAGGGAGGAAAGGAGGGAGGGAGAGAGAGAGAATATACCTCATTGAGAGGAGAGACTTTTATTTTCTGAGTGTCCATTCTATGGTTATATAGAAAAAGATGAACCTCCAGCCTAACCAGGAAGGACTGGGACACTCAGTACCCTCCACACTCATGCCAGTGCTAGGGGATGATGTGGATGGTGGCCTCATGCTGTGACAGTGGTAGTGAGGGCTCCAGCCAGGACTGGAAAGGGAGGTGAGAGCAGAAAGCAGTTGGCATCAGAAAGCAGGACCAATGTAAGCCCTTGCTCTGCCTGGGCACAGAGCTGGTGTTGTGGGGTGAGATGAGTGCAGGAGATGCAGGAAGGAGGAGGCAAAGAAGGAAAGCGGGGGCCGCAGAGCCATGGAGCTGGTGCCAACACAGTCAATCCGAGAGGCGGGAAGTCGAGCTGATCCAGACAGAGACGCGGGTAGGGACCTGGAACCATGCTTCTGGAAAGCAAGGCTTAAGGGTTCTGAGGTGCAGTCCCAGAAACAGAAAGGAAGTGGAGCTTCCTGATTACCTAAACAACTGCAGGAGTCCCCCACACGCACGCCTCTGAGCTCCAGGCAGTGCCAGGGCAGGCTCCTTCCTTTCAAAGGCTGTTTCTGCCTTTTAGAAGCAGCCAGTCCTGTCTGAGGAGACTCGGACAGTTCCTGCTTCTGTCTGTGGCAGAGGAGTCACTGTTTCTTGTATCAACTCTGGGCAGGGTGAACCTTCGGGGCTATGTGGGTCTCTGGGACTCAGATCTGCCTCTCCATGCAGGACATCAATGACAACCTGCCTGTCTTCACCCAGTCCACCTACCAATTCTCTGTGAAGGAGCAGGATCCAGGTAAGCCCTCTCTGGACACTCAAACCCTAGAACTGGGTGCTGGGGTGACTGTCAAGATTAAATGAGAGTGGGCATGCAAAGTGCTTCATGAAATACTGAGTATATAGTAAGCACTTGATTAATTGCTATTTTATGAGGAAGTATAAGGGAAAGTGTATACTTTGGAGCCTCTGTGTGTGTGTGTGTGTGTGTGTGTTTATGGTGCTGAGGGTCTGAGCTATGTACCCAGGTCCCTTTAGAAAAATGTTTCTGAGACTGAATCTTGTTAAGTTACTAAATTGCCCAGGCTGAGCTTGAACTTGCCATTCTCCTGCCTCAGCCTCCCAGAGTGCTGGGATTAGAATATGCACCATCATGGCCCACTTTAGATGTGTTATTTTTGTCTCACCTCTAAGACACTCTGAGCTACACTCAGAGGACAGGCCTGGGTGCCTTAGACTTTAAGGCAGAGGAGGCCTCCAATGGCCTGGCCAGGGTCTCTTCAAGTCCTGTCCCTTGTTCCCAGGAGTGCTGGTGGGCACAGTGGAAGCCTGGGATGCAGACCAGACAGAAGCCAACAACCGCATCAGCTTCATCCTATCAGGGACTGGTGCCAACTACTTCATGCTCCGAGGTGTGGTCCAGGGGTTTGGGGTGGCTCAAGGCGAGCTCTGGCTGCCCTCGGATGTAAGTCTGGACTATGAGGTCCAGCACTACTTCCAGTTGGTGGTGAACGCTGAGAACCCAGGTCCCCAGGAGCACGAGGCCACTGCAGGAGTCACCGTGACTGTGGTGGACGTGAATGATGAGCCGCCCACCCTGGATGAAGCCTCACTGCAGGGTGTCTCTGTGACTGAGAATGGCACACAGCATGGCGAGGTGGCTAAGGTGGTTGCCCATGATGTGGACACTGGGTCTGAATTGGAGATACAGCTAGTGAATGTCATCTGCACCAAGGTCGGGATTGACGTGGGCAGTCTGTGTCAAGGCTGGTTCTCAGTGGCAGACAATGGCTCTGTGTACATCAATCAGAGTGAGGCCATAGACTACGAGGCCTGTGACCTGGTCACACTGGTAGTGCAGGCCTACGACCTCAACACAGATCCCCGCTTCGAGGCCTACAGCAAAAATGGTGAGGACCATGGGGTAGTTAGAGCCCTGGGCTGGGTTCCACAGGTGTGGCTTTGATTCCTGGCTTCAGCCCTTCTCAGCTGTGTCATTGGCAAAGTTCTCCTTCTGTCCAGAGGTTAAATGAGAACATGCATGCAAAACATTTAGTCTAGTGCCTGGCACACAATAAGCAACTAATGTTATTTTATGAGACAGCATAAAGCAAAAAACATACTTCTAGGCCAAATGTACATTTATACCCCACTTCTGACACCAAATAGCAATAATAGCTATATTAATAACTAGCATACACTGAGTCGTTACAAGAGCCAAGAACTATGCTAGACACATAGTTTCTTCTTGTGCCCTGTGATGGAGTTGAAGATCAATCCTTTGGATCTTGCTCATGCTACACAAGTGCTCTATGAGCTATACACATGCACACATGCACACACACACACACACACACACAAAATGGTCAGGTGGGATGATATACTTAGTTTGGCTGGACCTATTCTGGCTCACTACTCTTGCTGTGTGACTTTGTTTTGTTTTGTTTTAAATTTTATTTTTTTGTCTTTTTGAGACAGGGTCTCACTATGCAGTTCAGGCTGGCCTTGGGTTCACTTTGTAGCCCAGGTTGGTCTCAAACTCACAATGATCCTCCTGCCTCAGCCTCCCAAGTGCTGGGATTACAGGCGTGAGCCACCATGCCTGGCTTAAATTTTATTTTAAAGAGAGTAAAACCAAACAAAATAAAACAGAATAAAGCTAATCAAGGGCTGGGGATTTAGCCCATTGGCTCAAGCACTTGCTTGGTAAGTCCAAGGTTGTGAGTTTGATCATCTGTAACAAAAAAATAAACAAACAAAAACATAAATAAATAAAATTATAGAAAATAAAAAAATATTTTAAAAGCCAATCAAAACAGTGAAAGTGATACAGGACTTCAAAACAGGATAATAGGAAATCAGCAGTTGCTACCATAATGCCTCTTTATTATCTTCAAAATTGGTGCCCAAACCATCAGACATAATAGAATCAAACAAAACAGAGCAGAATAAAACCAATCAAAACAGAACATTGAATAAAGCAAAACAATAAAATGGAACAAAACAAAACAGAACAATACTGAATTTCAAAAACAAGACAGAAGGAAATCCCCCATAGTTGCTATATTGCATATTGTTATCCTCTTAATAGATGCTCAGGCTTCCAGCTTTAGGCCTGCAAAGGCAGTCAAACAAAGCAAGAATTAAGCTGTTTTTGTATCTCAGTTGCTAGCAACTCACCCTGTGTTTCTCTGAATCAGCTTGTGGGGGGAGGAGGTAATGGTCTCCCAGCTTGTGGGCCAGTTGGCTCACAGGAAGGGTGAATTGGCTTCTTGTTTCTCCTCCTGGGTCCAGCATGGCTTCTGTCAGCTCACAGGAAGGGCAAATGGGCTTTTTGTTTCTCTTCCTTCTCAGCATGGCTTCTGCTGGGTCATGGGAAGGGCAAATTTGCTTCTTGTTTCTCCTTCTGGGCCTTGTATGGCTTGCTCTGTGACTTTGGCAAGCTGTTTAGCCCTCTCTGAGGTGTAGGAATGATGCTCCTACTCACTCAGACCAGAGAAGGCCTTGTGAGGATCCAGGAGCCAGGGAGGGGACTGATGGGGTGATGCCTGGAAGGGAGGATGTGGAGAGTGTGAATAAGGCCTGAGCTTTTTGGGTCAGGCCTTGGCCAAGAACTCTGAGCCAGCTGACCTATCTCCCTAGGAAATCTCCCCATCACCATCAAGGATGTGAATGACAACGCGCCCTATTTTCTGCCAGATGATAAGACTTTTGGTAAGTGGCAACCCAGTCTTCATGCCACTGACACACACCTCCCTGTGCCACATAGACCATCCTTGGGCACCCCTCATAGACTCACCTTTGGCCCAGGAAACCCTGAGAAAGAGATGAAGAGCTCTGATTCCACCTCCTCCAAGGGGTACAACTGGAAGGGACCCCTGAGTTTTTCATTCCTGCTCTGCCTCATCAGATTCCTTGGCCTCTACTGGGCCTCAGTTTCTCTATCTGTACAATGGGAGGTAGAGGACTTGCTAGCTACCAGCTCAAGTATAACTGTCATGGGATTCTCTTTTGCCAGATGTGTTGAGAGCAGGTTTGAGTTTTGAAGGCTGGAACCTGAGCTGGGCTTATGGGCTTATGGGTGGGCACTGCCCAACTGCATAACCCTTTCCTGCTCCAAACTGTAGTGATCATCCCGGAACTCGTGTTACCCAACCAGCAGGTGGCTTCTGTTCGGGTGAGTCTTTTGTCTTTGTTGGCTCAGAAGACACAGGGTTAAGGCCCTCAACCTTTTCACTAAATGTCTCAGTACTAGAAATGATGCACTGTGTTATATGAAAACACGAACCCCAAGACAGAAACAAACACCTGCCTAATTGATCTGATCAAATTTCACTAATTGTTCAATTTAGTATTCATAAAAATTTCATGACCATAAATACCATTTTGCAGGCTAGATTTTTCTGACTTCACCAGAATTCTTGAGCATAATAGAAAAATCAGAGCCTATTTTAAATTAAATATGTTCTTTCTTGTTAAATAATTGCCATAGCAAAATTATAAAAATGCTTCCAGTTTGTTATGGTGTTGGATATGGGTATGTTCAGTAGAGGTCAGTGCCTATGCCATGTGGGGTGAGGCATCCCCCGGGGCAGTGGAGCTGGGCCTAGATGGACATCTTCTTGATCTGCCATACCTCTCCTCTCTCTGAGAAGGCAGGATCTGGGTGCCACCTGTAATGCTGTGGAAAGGACAT
This sequence comes from Hydrochoerus hydrochaeris, assembly GCA_004027455.1. Lineage (NCBI taxonomy): Eukaryota > Metazoa > Chordata > Mammalia > Rodentia > Hydrochaeridae > Hydrochoerus > Hydrochoerus hydrochaeris. Next base: position 54,596 of record PVLA01004836.1, read on the forward strand.
GGGTATCCCTAGGGAACAGACAGGTATACATAGGAGACAGCAAATCTAACAGCCTATAAGGCAAGGTCTTTTCTTTTCTTTTCTTTTCTTTTCTTTTCTTTTCTTTTCTTTTCTTTTCTTTTCTTTCCTTTCCTTTCCTTTCCTTTCCTTTCCTTTCTTCGTTTTTCTCTGTATTTGTTTGTTTGTTTATTGTCTTTTTCAGATAGTTCAGGCTGGCCTTTAGCTCATTTTGTAGCCCAGGCTGGTCTCAAATTTGCAATGATCCTCCTGCCTCAGCCTCCAGAGTGCTGGAGTTACAGGCATGCACCACCACCACGCCTAGCACCTCTCTCTCTCTCTTTCTCTTTGTACCAGGGATCGAATTCATGACTTTGTACTTGCCAGGCAGGCGTTTGTGTCACTGAGCTAAATCCCTGTCCCCTGCCTTTATTTTAAGACAGTCTTGCTATGTAGTTCAGGATAGCCTTGAGTTCACTATGGAGCCTAGATTGGCCTCAAACTCACAGTGATCCTCCTACCTCGGCCTCCCAAATGCTGGGATTAAAGGTGTAGTGGTACCACCAGGCCCAGAAAGACAAGGTGTTCCTTGTGAGTCCCCAGTTTCCTCTCATAAAATGGGGATAGAAATTCTCCTTTCTGTCTTTGGGTCCTTTCAAGCCATAAAACAGTCAATTGCCTAATCTTGGGCCACTTGCACTCTGATGTCGTGGTAGTAGCCATGGCTTCCAACACTTTTTCTTTAATTGGAACTTGAACAACACCTGTCCATCTTGAACAGTAATGTCAGTGGACTCAGGGCTGTGTGTGTCACTGTATTTTTCCCTGAAAGCCACTAAAATAAACAAGAACATTTTTTGCTCTGGAGTTTAGCTCAGTTGGCTAAGGGCCCACCCTAGTAAACGTGAGGTTGTGAGTTCCATCCAAGATGCAGCAAAAAAACAAAAAACCAAGAACATTTTTGCCCCTTCAGTTCCTGGCCTTTGACAGGAGTTCTTACATTAGTAAGCCTTGAAATGAGGGGTCTGAAAGGAGGAAGTGCACAGTAGGTGCTTAGCAAATCCACCTGGCAAATTTAGCAAATTTCCTGTGCTTGTGAAGCATGTGTGTGTATATGCATGTGTGTGTGACACAGGGAACCTTTGCAAGGCAGGATTCCTAAGCTGGGGTGCAGGGGCAGAGACTTGTCCAAACCTCAATCTGCAGAGCAAGCTCGCTGTTACAAATGAGTTTGGTGACACGGTGCACCCCGCAGAAGGCTGAGGAGGTTATGTGAATCAGCCTCCTGGGGCCCAGCATAGCCTCTTGCCCCTGCTGGGGAGGGGAGATCCTTGGCCTGGCCTGACCTGACCCTCACACATCATCCTCTGTTCCCAGGCCAGAGATGCTGACTCGGGGAGCAATGGGAACATCCAGTTCTCCATTGTCCAAATGGATTTCATCTCTAAGGATGGAACTAGGACCCCTTTCCAGGGCTTCCGGATTGTCTCATCCTCAGAAGCTGGCGTGTTCACTGGCAGCATCGAGTAACTTCGGGCATCTCCTGGCTGGGTGTGGGTTAGAGCTAGGACCAAAAGAAGGTGCAAGACAGTAACTTACCCATCCTGGGAGGAGTAAGAGTGGGTTTCTGAGAACCCCATCTTGTGTTCTGAGATTGAGTACATACCCCTGCCTCCATAGGCTGGTGACCAACCTCGATCCCACCATCCAAGGCACTTACCAGGTGACAGTCAAGGCCCAGGACATGCCTTCAGTGGGTCCTCCACTGGAAGCCACAATCTCCCTGAATGTGAGTACCGGTCCCCACTCTGGCCCCCGTGCCCTGTGCCAGCTCCCAGGTCCCCAGGGCCTCGCAACGCCATGCTCTCCTCCCTAGCTCTTCACTGTGGACGAGAGTTACCGCGTGAGGCTGCAGTTCTCCACGGACAAGGTGGACGTGGGCACCAAGGTGGAAGAAATTAAGGCGTAGGTCTGGGGAAGGCAGAAGGCATTGGGGAAGGATGGGAGGCTTGTCCCTGACAAGAACCAGATGGAATATGTCTCAATCTGACTCAACCTTGGCCTTGTACTTCTTTTGGACCCTGTACCCACACTACCATTCTGAATGCCATCAAAGGCCCTGTCCAGCCAAAGGCAGAACGAGGCCTGAACTCAGCTGTCATGGACAGTTAAGGCTGCACAAACACACTGCTTGCTAAGCTGCAAATCCAGCCCAAAGGAAGGGTTTTCTCTTCTAATTTGCGCAAAGGTGCCGCCTACTTAGCTACTGTGCTGCTTTTTCATTCACACAACTCCTGATTCCACTAGCAGAGCCCAGGTCAGAGGCCTGGGGAGGCCGTACCCTAGGCATCTGTGACACCTGCCTCTTTGTAGGGCCCTGACCCAGGCGACCATGACTTCTGTCTACATTGTGAACATTCAGGACCTAGACTCCTCCACCAGGTGAGTGCCTTCTCCATGGTGGATGGCGGAGGAGAGACATAGTCGCAGCAGGGGCCGCAGGGGGCTCTGGGCTGCTGACACTTCCCTGGCCCTGTTCCAGAGCCCAAGCCCACTCCTACCTTGACGCCTACTTTGTCTTCTCCAATGGGACAGCCCTGACACTGAACGAGCTGAGCTTGTGAGTGGGACTGGTCTTTGGGACTGGGCAGAGGTGGGCAGGGAGCCGGGGGACACAGCGATCCCTGGGTCTGAGTGGGGTTCTGTGGCCAGGATGATCCGGGCAGACCAGGGAGCGCTCACACAACTGCTGCAGCTGGGGCTAGTGGTGCTGGTGAGTGGACGGCAGGGTTGGAGGGAGAGGGGAGGGGTGTACACGCCTCTGGCCACCCTCATGCTCTTTCTTCCACAGGGCTCCCAGAGGGATCCAGAGTCCACCCAGCCAAAACTGCTCACCGGTGTCATAGGATTGGCAGTGGTTTTGCTGTTGGTCCTTGTGGTCATGGTCCTGTCCATTGTGTGTGTGCGGAAGAGGTATTGCTGCCATCACCCAGTGTCTCCAGCCCTCCCCCTTCCTCCTTCCAAGACATGTAGGGCTGGGGGTAGAGAAAGTTTGGGTTTAGGTATCAGGTATGTGTGTGTCCCATTACCAGTGACCTGTTGTGAGACCTTGGGTGAGTCCTTGCCCATCCCCAAGCCTCAGTTTCCTCGTCTGCAGAATGGGTACAACACTAGATTCCTCGAGGTATTCAAGGTGGTCACGTGCATCTCACGCCCAATGTGGTGCCTGGTACATGCTATGCATTCATAGATGCTGCTGCTTTCCTTTTCCAGCAGTCAGCAGTCGCATCTAGGGTTGAGTTTAGGCCTTGCCACTGTCTGCCTGCATGGCATTTGGCAAACCGCTTCCCTTCCCAGCCGTTCCTTCTGTAAAGTGGAGTTTACATGTTCACCTTCCAGGATGGTGGTGAAGCCACACTGTTGAGGCCTCCGCCAGGCAATCGGTGGGTGTCTAGTGAAAGTCTGACTCCTCTCCTGGTTCCCTGCAGCTACCACAGGAAGCTTCGGGCTATGAAGGCCAGCAAGGAGGCTCAGAAGACTGCAGTGGGGATAGTGCCCTCAGCCTCTGCCATTCCTGGGACTAACATGTACAACACTGAGCGGTGAGCAGGAGTCAAAGGTGGCCCAGAGACTGGGTGAGGGGGCTGAGGGCCACGGCTGCTTGACCAAGCCTTTTCTCCAGGGCCAATCCCATGCTGAACCTCCCCACCAGTGACCTGGGTTTGGAGTACCTTGGTTCCTCCAGTGACGTGGACGTGGACTATGTCAGGTGAGGTGCCTGCCCGTCACAGTAGTAACAGTGATGATGGTTGTGGTGGCAGCAGAGGCGAGTCACGGATGTCATGACTGTGGTGATTGTACTGCAGGGGTGGAGGCGGAAGGGCCCACAGTTAGGGAGGACTGGGCCTCCCAGCAACCCTGGCTCCACCATCTTCCCCACAGTGTCAACTCCCTGGATGACAACTCTGTGGACCTGAATAAGAACAGTTGGGAAACCAAGGTAAGATGGGGGTGAACTTCTGACTCGGGATCCTTCTCCAAAAGAGTGGGATGAAGGACAAAGTGAGGAGGGACTTGCTGCTGATATGGGCAGTCTCACCTTGGTGCAGTGGGCCTCAGGAAGCCCCATGCCTTTGGAGCGAGGTTCAACCCCTGCTTCCCCCCTCATTCATCACTTGATCCTTAGGGGATGACTTTCTGCCTCAAGCTCTCAGTTTCCTCATCTGTAAATGAGGATGAGAACCTTAATCTTGCAGGGCAGTGGCGAGGATTAAAGAGCAGGCATAAAAGCATCTGGCATGAAACAACTGCTCAGATCTCTGGCTCTGTCCTCTTCTGGTCTTTGTGTAAGAGTTGGTGGGGCAGGAGGAGAGATCTGGAGATGAACACACATAGTCTAGCAAAGGAGAGAAGGTAGCTCAATAAACAGTACCATCGTTTGTTAACTGAGTGAGTGAGAGGAGTCAGAGTGTGCAGCCTGGGCAGCTGTTTAGAAGCACCTGGGGAACTCTTTAAAAATATCAGTGCTCAGGTCCCGTCCAGAGGTCCCGATTCTGGTGCCGAGGGTGGAGCCACCCCATAGGTGTGTTATCAAAATTCCTCGGGAGATTCTAAGGTCCAAGCAGGGTTGGAACCCCTGCAGCTGGTCAGTGGGCTGGGAGGGGGCTCCAGAAATACAAAGAACAGCCACCTTTCCTCCCACTGGTGTAGAAGCTCTCCAAAGGCAGCAGAAAGAGATACAGTGGGTGAGGTTCTGTCACCCAAGGGGCAGAGCCACCACTCTCCGTTATCCAGCCCCCTCTGGGTCCCAAGCTTGCCTGGTGCCCATCCTCTCATCCCCTCTGCCCCACAGCTCTGGTTGGCCTCATGCTTCAGTCCTTATTTCCCTGCAAAAACTCCTTGCTTGGAAAGATTTGGTCAACCAAAGCCTCTCTTGGGTTTAAAATGCCAGAATGCTACACAGGGATCAGGGTGTATTGCAGTGCAAAGAATCTGGCAGGAAGGGCTCCAAATGGGCCTCCAGGGATGGGGGTCATGAGTGGCAACCCAGGCCACCTCTGGGCATGGCTCATCTCTCTGGACAGACCAGTGTATGTCTTCAGGGGTACAAGTAGACAATCATGCTATGGGGATAGGGTCCCCCAAGCTCAGGCTGGGCCTGTGATGTGGGTAAGAGTAGAAGCTGTCAGAGAAGAGTAGACCGGGGAGCAGGCCATGTCACAGAGGGATTTGAAAGCCAGAAAAGACATTATACTTTGTCCAGGGAGGGAAAAATTTCTGAGAAGCTGCCTTTGCCCCCTCTCCTGCAGCAGTGGGTGGGTCCTGGAGGTCTTTGGCAGATCTAGGGGGCCATGGGGCCTTCTCAGGAGCCACTTGACCTTTCTCTCCTTTGGCTAGGTGGGGACTGAGATGAGGTCTTTTCCCACCAATTCCTGGGTGCTGTGACTTTCCCAGGAGCTCCCTAAATGTGTAGAGGAAGGTGTGAGCGATGTGAGAGATCATCAGTTCCCACTTTTCCCGGTAATAACCAACAGGGAAACTGATCCCCAGAGAGGGGGTGCTGATTTGCTCAGACAGCTTGCAGGCAGGAGCAGAGCAGAACTCAGGCCTCTGGTCTTGGGGACCAGGTCATATTACCCTGGGTGGCTCTGCTCCCTGCTTGGGACCAGAGGCAAGGGCTATGTGCAACACAGGCAGAATATTCAGCCCCTCTGGGGCACCTCAGATATTCCACTGTTTACCAGGGACTGGAACAGCCCCAGTCTGGAAAAAGTCCTTGGAGTGCCATGGGGAGGGTGGCAGTGCCCGGGGCCCTGGCCCTGTGGGTGTCTGCAGCAGAGAAACTCAGCCAGGGAGTCTGCCCTCCTCCGTGAGGTGTGTGTGGAGAGAGGTGTGTGTGTGACTGGCGGGATATGTGTGTGGCATGTCACATGGAAGTGGGAAAGACAACGGTAGGAGAAACAAGGAATTGTGTGCCACAGTGAATTGACAGTGGGGCCTGGGCTATGACATCCTTCTGGGGGTGGCAGAAGGAGATGTCAGAGTCAACCAGGGGCAGCCTTGGAGCATGGTCAGGCATTAGATCCTCAAGACGAGTGGTCCAAACCTGTTCTGCCCCTTCCTGGCCAGGACAGTCCTCAGAGCATGCTTCTGTATAACCTCCCTCCCTCAGCATAGTGCCTGCCGGGGTGCAGGGAGCTCGGACTGTGACGGACTGCCTCCTTGGTACAGGACACACGGCCGGATGTTACTCTAGACTGGGCAGAGCACCAGAATGCTGCTCTGTCTGTGGGATGGGTAGACAAAGGCCAAAGATGATCCCAGGCCTACCCCTTTGCCTGAGCTCATCAGTGCCTCCCGTGGCCAGACACAGCTGCAAAAAGACTGAGGTCCCAAGAGAAGCAAGAGGGGCTCCCAGCTGAGGCACTATATGGTCATGGGCTTGAAGGCCCAGTTGCACCCTAGGGCCCGGGATGGTCACTCTATCATCAAACTCCCCTGTTCCCCTCAGAAGCAGTCTCCGTGCAGCATACCAGAACCACACGCAGAGCCTGAGCCCCTGAAGGTGGTGCTGTCAGGAAGAAAGGCAGGCCCCACGGGACAGCAGCAGGAGGGCTACACCTTCATCAACACTGGCCTGGACACCACAGACCTGTGATGGAGGCCCCCACTCTTCTGCCAGAAACCACACCCATTCCTATCGGGATATAATAATATATATAAATAATAATAATAATATATGATACTGCTTTGCCTCCTGCTTTCAGTCAATCACCGCACACAAGGATTGGGGAAAGATTTTATTACCAATGTATACCATGACAGTTGTAGCCAAAAAAACAAGGCTAGAGGGGTGGGGACAAGGGCACTGAGTGGTCACAAGGGACTTGTGGGGGCTCACTGCACAGGGGGGACTAGGGGCTGAAGAATGTGATGTTTTAAGGATAACTATTGTAGAATGAGCACTCCATCCTGTCCCCAGGAGCCAAGACTAGCTATCAATCCAAGCTGCAGTGGCCAGAGGTCATCTGCGAGCCTCACTGTGACCTCCACTCCTGTCTTAGATCTTCTGTGCTGCTTGCACTATTCCTCTCAGTTGAGGCCCCAGGGTATTTCTTGGCCTTTGCCCCCTCTGGGAATTGTGAACCAGTGAGGGGGTGGGGAGGTAAGATGGTGGGGAGGGAGGTATCAGAGAGGAGATAGGGCTGGGTGACAGGGCCAGGTGGATGGGAGAGGGGAGTTGGGGAAGGAACATCCACAGCATGCAAGAGACGCCTGCCCTGGGGTTGTCGCACTGTGTGAAGATGCATTCACGCTCACAGTCCAGGAACTCACAGGCCGCCAGGGCCTCACATTCCCAGCTAAGCACACTCGGGGCCTTGCATACCAGTCCTTGCACACATGGAGGATCACTTACAGATTTGCATGCAGTCTTTCCCAGCTCTAAGGATCCCAGCCCCTGGAGTCCTCAACGCTCCAGGCTGACCATCTCGGAAGCCTGCCTCAGCTCTCGGGAGAGGGAAGTAGGGGGTCCCTAGCAGGTCCCCGCCTTGCCCAGTGTGACAAGAAGAGAGAGTAGCTGAGGGCTGTGAGGGCACAGAGGGGCAGCAGGGCTGGGTTTATGAGCTCATGACCACCAAGGGACTGGGTAGAGGGGGGTTCATCTGTGTGTTTGGGAAAGAAGGGGACGAGAAGCCCCTAGAGGTTGCCCACCCCCTCAGAGTCCTGTCGCAAACCGAGAAGACCCCTTCTAGGGGCCTGGAATTTAGAAGGGAGCCTGAGACAGTTTGCGACCCGGGTGTACAAAATGGAGACAGCTCATTCGGCCGTGGGTCCTGCCCTTGAGCAGCACCGCGGCCGGCGCACGCTCTGCAGCAGCGCGCGGAAGAGGCCGGGTGGGCGTTTGGCAGCACCGTCTGGGGGCGCAGCGCGCACCGAGCCCACACGACCCGGGCCTGCGCGCGTGGTGGGCAGAGGCGCAGGCGCCCCTTGGCGGCCGTGTTCCTCGATCTGGCGCTCCAAATGCTTCTGGATGGCCATGCCCAACACTTCCACTTCCATGGAGGCGCCATACACCTCCCACGTCATGCCCTTCTCGTCCCAGCTCACGTCGCGCACTGGCTCAGCCGCCTCCTGGGGTGCCAAAGCGGCCGCCAGCGCCGAACCCGGCCGCACCCGCACTTCGGGGAAAGCAGGGGGTGCGGTGGGTGGCGCAGCAGACTGGGGCGTCATGGGCCCGGTGGCCACCGAGCGCGTCTCGGCGGCGCCCAGCGACACCTGCAGGCCTGCGTCCCGGCGCGAGGGCGGCCTGGGCGCGGGGCTGGGTGCGCGTGGTGCCGCCTGGAAACTGAAGGCCGGGCCGCCCGCGCCGTCCTGCGGAGACATGGGGCTCACGGCCACCGACACACAGGCCTGTGCGCCCGCCTGCGTCCCCGCGTCCTCGCGCGGCGGCGGAGCGCTCGCGTCCCACGATGGCGCCTTGGTAAAGTTGTCACGAGTCCGTGGCCCTTGTGGGGGCGCTGCGGCCTCTGCTCTAGGGCTTCTCTGGGCCGCCAGATCTTTCTCGCAGAGGCTGGAGGCCTCGGTGCTGGGGACCTGCTGTGGCTCCACATGGCTGTTCCCGCCAGCCCCGGGAAACAGGGCTGAGCCACAGGGTTTGCCATCTGATTGCCCGGAAGAGGAGAGCATAGCCTTTTCCGGGGACGGAAGGGCCACCTTTCCTGAGGACAGAGACTCTGCTTTTCTCGGAAATGTGGAGTCAGCCTTCCCCTGGGACACAGTCTCCACCTTCCCAGACCCAAGGAGCTCTGCTTTTCCGGAGGGCACAGGATCCACCTTCTTAGAGGCCTGTGGCTGCGCCTTCTGCAGAGACGGTATCTCTGCTTTTTTTGAAGATGAGGCACCCTCGTGCCCAGAGAGCTTTGTGTCTGCTTTGCCCTCAGCCTTCTGCTCCGCTCTCCCCAAGGCTATGGTTTCCACCTTTGAGGAGTTTGCAAGATTCTCCGTGTCTAGAAAGAGAGCATCCACCTTCTCTTCTGGGGCAGCTTCTACCTTTCCTGAGCTCCTGGGATCCATCTTCCCCAGGACTGTTTTTCCTGCGGTTGTGGGGGCCACCTTTCCTAAAGACACAGGGCCCATGTCTCCAGAGGGGACAGTTTCTACCTGTCCCCGGGTCTCGGGATCTACTGCGCTGGAAACTGGGGGATCTGCCTTTCCCGGGGCTGTGGGACCTGCCTTCTCCAAGGACTGTGGATCTCCTTTCCTCTCAGCTTTTATTGCTGATGCGGGATCCTGGGACACTGGGGACCTGGGATCCCCTGGACCCAAGGACACAGGGTCTGTCTTTCTTGAAGATTCGGGGTTTAGTTTTCCAGAAGGTGGTGGTTTCATGCTCTCCATGGTTGGAGGACCCACCCTGCTGGGGGACACTCGGTCTTCCTTTCCTGAGCATACAGTTTCTGTCTCCCTGATGGACACATGTTCTACCTGTCCAGGAGACAAGGGCTCTGGCTTTCCTGAGGACATGGGATCTGCCTTTGCCAAGGAAACTGGATCCATCTTGCTTGAGGACACAGGATCTATACTTTTCACAGATGTGGGATCCATCTTTCCAGAAAATACAGGACCCACCTGTCCAGCAGACACTGTTTTTGTCATTCCCATCATCACGGGACCTCCCTCTCCTGAGGAGGTGAGGTCCATCTTTCCCAGGAACTGAGTGTCTTCTTTTACAGAAGACACAGTTTCTGCATTGCCCATGTATGCAGGATCTTTTGTCCCCAAGAGTGTAGAACCCACCTTTCCCAAGGACCCAGGAGCTGCTGTTCCAGAGGACAGAGGCTCTGTCTTCCCTAAAGAGCCTGGAGTCAGCTTTTCCAAGAGTGCAGGATCTGTCTTTTCTGTGGATACAGAACCTGTGCTCTCCAAGGAAACAGGATTCAGCCTCCCTGAAGGCCCAGAATGTCTCTTTTCCAAGGACAAAAGATCAATCTTTCCAGTAGATACATTGCCCACCTTTTCTGAGGACCCAGAGTGCTCTTTTATAGAACACTTAGACTCCTCCTTTCTGGGAGATATGAGATCCATGCTGTCAGAAGACACAGGGTCTGTCTTTCTCAAAGACCCAGGATCCTCCTTCATTAATGACACTGAGTCCACCTCGCTAGGGCACACTGGGTCTACTTTTCCTAAGGATCCAGGATCCCCCTTCCTTGGAGTCGTGGAATCTATCCTTCCAGGAGACACAGGAGGCCCTTTTCCAGAGATCACAGGCCCTGTCTTTTCTGTCAGCATGGTATCTGACTTCACCAAGGACCCAGCATCTTCCTTGCCTGTGGAAGTGGAAGCAGCCTGATCCGAGGACTTGGAATACATCTCCAAAAGCATGGAATTTCTGCTGTCTGAGGACATGGGATCAGTTTTCACCAAGGACACAGGGTCTGTTTTCTTCAGCAAGGTGGTTTCTCGTATCCCTGAGGTTGAGGCTTCATGTGCCCCGAGTGTCTCCTTGGTGGCTGCCTCTTCGGGAGGGATGCAGACAGAAGAAGGACAGGCCAAGCTCCCAGAAGGCCCCTCAGAGCAGGAGGCCCCTTCTCCAGCCCCACTGGGGTCACTGTGTCTAGAGTCCATGCCTGGGCTTTGGTCAGGGATGTGCTTGAGGGGTGCAGGGCTGGCCTTTTGTTGGGAGGGGCGGTCGTCCCTCATGGCCGGGCCAGCACCCAGGCTCCCATCCTGTGGACAGCAGAAGGGTTCTGAGAGGCTGGAGTCCTTCTGAAGCAGTTGGAGCCAGGCTGGGTCTTCAGCACTGCTCATTTGCCATCATGGCCAAACTTGAGTCCAAGGCTGCTGTCTGGTTCTGAAACACAACAAGAGCAGACTCAGACTTAGGGGAGATTTACTGGGGGAACAGCCTGGATCCAGGCCTTTTCCTGCTCATCCTCACCTAGCAGCCCAGCTTCCTCACTGGGTTCTCCGCCTCTGTCTGGTCCTCTTCTGTCCACAGAGCTTAGCCTAAGAACATGAATGTAACTACATCTCTCCCCTGCTTCATTGTGCTCAGCAGCCCTCTGCATAGGAGGGCATTCCAAGCACCTCACAATTGCCCACAGCCTGACCTTTCCCATTCACCTACTGTCTCTCCATCCTGTCTCTGGCAGTCTACTCCATGCAATATGCTACCCAGAAGTTACCCATGTGCCTCTAGGGCAAGGCTGCAAACTAATGCCGTAGGGGCCAGATCATTCAAGCGAGGGAAGCAGGTTGAGCATAAAGCAAGAGGGAATCGTGTGGACTCTAGCAAATTGCAGCATGCATGCCCTATCTCATTGGGACCCAGGTTCCCTGACTCAAATGCTGCTCTGGAGAAATGAAACCTAATAGTCCTAGCTCTTCTAGTACCCTAGGTGGGAAATTCAGACTTTAATATAAAATATGCTAATTAACTCAAGATTTAAATAAAAAAAACCCAAAACTATGTGGGCCAAAGAAAATATGTCTGTAGGCCACCAGTTTATGTCTGGGTAGGCCCCAGAGAGCTGTGAACAGCTTATAACCAAGAAAAGGACATCGTCAGATGTGTGTGTTTGCAAAGATTTCTCTAGGATGATGTGGAGGCTGGGCATAAGGAGAACAGGGACTGGTCAAGACCCATGAGGAGGCGTCAACAATTCATTCAATCTTTCATTCAAGCAATCCCTCATTCATTCATTCATTCATTCATTCATTCATTCATATAGCCCTGTCTCTGCAGCTGGCCCTGAGCAGTTGAAATAGTCTAGGTGAGAATGGCACAGCAAAGGTTCTGGAGGTGAAAAGTACAGGAGCAGAGTCAAGGGTCCCATAAAAAATCAACGAGAACCAATGGCTATAGTTGGTGGTGGTGAAGGTGGCCTGCAGGGTACCAGCTAGAATGGGGGTACTGGCTGGGAGATAGTGCTGGTAGGAGGTCTGGGGTTTGGTCCATTCTAGATGAGCTCAGCTTGTGGTGACTCCATTCTATTACACACTCAGCAGCTGGAGTGAGCAAGTAAATAGAACTCCTGATTTTCCCCCCCTCCAATCCTGCTCCAAAGTCATCTTCTTAGTGCTCAGGCTACAATCTCAAAGGTGATGTGACATTTTCCTCATATCCCATGTCCTATCCATCAGCAAAATATAATGGATCTACCTTTGATTCTGACCACTGTTCTGGATTAACCTCCACTCCCTCTTATCTGGGTTACCCTTGCTTTTTACCTTCACCCTATTCAGCTTATTCTTAAACAGCGGCCAGAGGGGTCTTAGTAAAACCCAGGGCAGATCATGTCCCATCCAGAGCCAAGCAGTGTCTTCCCATCTCAGGCAAAGTACAAGCAAACTCACAGTAATTCCCAAGACCCTGCAGTTTCTGGTCCCATCACATCTTATGGCCTCCTCTCTGACTACTCTCTTTTCCATCCTGCTGCTTCTGATTTTAGATAGCCCCTGCCTCAGGGCCTGCCTAGAATGCTGGGAGATGGCGCTGGATAGGAGCTGTGGACTGCAGTATCTGGCTAGCCCATTCGCTGAGTCCTTTCCTGTCCCAACCTATATAAACCAGCCTCCTCCCCAACCCTGAGTAGCAGTTTCTGTCCACTCGTCGCACTGAATTTTTCTCTATAACACCCGTCACCATCTGACATTACATATATATTTGTTCACTGTTTATGGTTTGCTTCTCTCATTAGAATGCCAGCTCCAGGAAGGTGAAGACATTCTTGTGCTCACTGATATGTTCCCCAGAGTCAAGAATAATAACACAGTAAATAAGTTCTGAATAAATATTCATTGCATGAATGATTGAATAATCTTTCCAAGATGCAGATCCAACCACACTTTTCCTGGCTCAAAACTCCCCCTCATTCCTGTTAGGAAATTAAGTTGGTTGTAATTTTTTTTGGAAGGACATTTATGATTTTCTATCAATGTTTATAATGCACATAGCATAGGAGCCAGAACCTCACTTCTTGGGATGGTCCTGACCATAGAGTGATAATACATCCAGGAAACAGGGCCTGTGACATGTGGGACAGTCACTCAGAACAGTACCTAGTTGCTAAAATGTGTGGATTCATAAGGGAAGATGCTCAAGACAATGAAAAAAGACACATAGGGCTCAGCATAGCTTCTAGGGTTTCATGCATGTAGCCCAGCAGAAGATCAGACACATATTGATGGGTTTATTTATAAGAAGAAAATTTCCACATGGAATCCCACCAAACTTTTAGTGGTGGTTGTGTCTTGGAAGTCAGACTGGGGATCTGAGACACTTTCTTTGGATGCCCCTCTGTGACGTTTGAATTTGGGTTATGCATGTACAAAGTAGAGTCACGCCTTGCTTAAGAACTGGGATATATTCTGAGGAATGTCTTGTTGATGATTTTGTCACTGTAGGAACATCACAGAATGGACTTACAAACAAACACGTGGATGGTCTGGATCAATAACTCAGTGCAGGGCCAGGCGAGGTGGCGCACACCTATAATCCCGGCACTTGGAAGGCTGAGGTAGGATTGCCGTGTATGTATCAGTGTAGACTTTTGATGCAATCAAGAGATGTGCTGAACAAAACACAGACATTCCTGCTGCTTGGGTAACACGGCATACTGTCCTGTAGGGAACTTTATTTTTATTTATTTATTTATTGTGGTAATTGAGCTTGGACCCTGAGCATCTGCACTGAGCTACATGCCCACCCCTTTCTTGGTTTTAGGGCTGGGGATTAAACCCCACAACCCTGCACATGCTAGGACAATGAGCTATACTCCAGCCTGCCCCTCCTTCATCCCTTTTGAAATGTAATTGATTTTAAAAATTTTAAGACAGGATCTTGCTAAGTTAATAAACGTTCCAGACTGACCTTGAACTTGCAATCCTCCTGCCCCAGCCTCCCAGAGTCTGGGCTTACAGGCCTGTACCACCATGCCTGCCTAGCTTTATTTTTTAATAGATAGGAGAGTGTGCTTCAGAATAATAAGTATAGTATACTAAATACAAAAACCAGAGACATTGTTACAATATTATCATAATCAACTATTCTGTACTATGCATGATTGTGTGTGATATACTTGTTTGTTTTTGTTGTTTTGTTTTTTGGCTTTTTGAGACAGGGTCTTGCTATGCAGTTCAGGTGGTCTTGACTCATTTTGTAGTCCAGTCTGTCCTCAAACTCACAGTGATCCTCCTGCCTCAGCCTGCTGGATCACAGGCATGTGTCATCATACCCAGCCCTGTGATATACTTTTATACAACTGGCAACACAGTACATTTATTTATGCAAGCATCACCACAAATGTAATATGTTATGCTAAGATATTACAAATGCTTCATTATATTCTTATGGGACCAACATTGTGTATACCAGTGTATCAGTGACCAAAATGTTTATGTGGTACATAACTGTATTTTAAAAAAAGCAACAAGAAAAAATAGAAAATGATTCTCTATCACCTTTAGTCATCTCTCTCTCTTTTTTTTTTAAATCGGTACCAGGGATCGAACTCATGACCGCATGCTTGCAAGGCAGGTGTTTATGCCGCTGAGCTAAACCCCCAGCCCCAGTCATCTCTTTAATGTATGTCTAAAGCCCTATCTCCCTGCCTGCCTGCTGGAATTTATTTTTCATTATCTACCAATTCCTACCCTCAAAGCATGTACACATGTACACACACACACACACACACCATGGAGACACCTCTTTGCATTTGTCCATGAACTCGATGGCCATCTCAGCATCTGCTGGAATAGTCTTTCCCACCCTCTTCACCTGGTCACTGCTTGCTAAACCTTCAGTTCTCCATGCAAATGCCTCCTCCTTTGTGGCCTACAAGCTGCCTCCGTGTTCCCATAAGGTCCTGTTCTTCGCCTATTTGGAATCCTGTCACTCTGCATGACCCATTTACACCTCTGGGTCCCCTTGAGTTCCTGAGTAGGAGCTCCATTAATACTGTTCACTGCTGGGGCCTCTGAACTTTAAGCTTGAGACCTGGGGAGGGGGAACACAGGAGCAGAGACCAGTTTTAAGAGGCTGGGTAGGGTACTGTTTTTTGGTTTTTTTTTAGTTCAACTGGGGTGTCTGCAGGGTTTATTGAGATGCAGAAATCAGGTGGGACAAGTCTGAAGCACAAGACAGATTTTGGCTGCAATTCTTTGGATCTGACTTTCACCAGCATAAAAAAGAGGAATTGGAAGGTGCATCAGTCAGCCGAAGTCAGAAAGGCATCAAATTTGAGTGGTTTAGCTGGTCTTTTGTCTTATGATAGCAACTTGAAAAGGAATAATTTTTCTCCCATTAAAAAAACATTAGATTTCCAGTGGGGGGAAAAAAAAGAAAAAAAGAAAGAACAAAAAACAAACAACAAATGAAAACAAACACCCCAGAATGAAACAAAAAACCACAGAACAAGGGAGGTGACATCTTCAGAATGAGGGACACAAGGGGTAGTGGTAGGGACTGTGGCAAACTGGGGTGTATTCGTGCCTTCTAAAGGGGTAGCTACACAAAATTCCTGCCAGTGGTGGCCAAACAGGAATTCACCTCAACATTTATAGGCACATATGCAATGTTCTCGGCACTGTTTTTTGGGGGTTGGAAATAAGATAGTAAGAAATGTATGGCCTCTGACCTCCAAGTTTAGAAAGATTAGAAAGAGTGTACAAACAGGAGCAAACTAATGATATAATTTCAAATACTGGGTGCTGTGTTGGAAGGAGTTGGCAGCTGGTTTGGACATGTGGTCAAGAAAGAGCTCTCTGAGGAGGTTAGCACCTGAGCCAACCACAAAAAGGCCTGAGTGGCTGCAGCAGAGCTGGAAGGGAGAGGGAGGAAGGAACTAAAGCAGGCCTACGGGAAGGGAGCTTAGCCTAAGGGACCTGGGAAGCCTCTGGAATGTTTTGAGCAGGGCAGTAAATGGCTTCTGCTTGGCAAGGTATCCTGATTTATTGAGCAAAGTCATAAATCTGGATTTTTAAGTATTTTAAATATTAATGCACATGTGTGTGTGGGTGTGTGCATGTGTGTGTGGTATTGGAGACTGAACCCAGGACCTTCACAATGAGCTACATCATCAGTTTCTAAGCTTTTTAAAGATTTATTTTGAGACAGAGTTGCACTGAGTTGCTTGGTTATCCATTCTGGGCTTGAACTTGCAATCCTCCTGCCCCAAACTCCCAGAGTGCTGGGATAACAGTTGGCTCATTTTTAAAATAACACGCAGGCCAAACAAAACACTCTTGTAGGCCAACTTTGACCTGAGGTCACTGGTGTGTGACCTCTGATCCATGAAAAAGCCTGTTATAAGTCAGG
The DNA here is from genome assembly GCA_004027455.1 of Hydrochoerus hydrochaeris. NCBI lineage: Eukaryota > Metazoa > Chordata > Mammalia > Rodentia > Hydrochaeridae > Hydrochoerus > Hydrochoerus hydrochaeris. The sequence continues at coordinate 70,914 of PVLA01004836.1, forward strand.
GTGACTTGGCAGAAGGCAATAGAAGGGGCCTCGTTTCTGGTAAAGGCAAAGATCTGTTTGCCACACTTGCCTTCATTTTCTTCTCTAGAAAGCAGCAATCTGACAGGCTAGGAAGTTTAAGCAGCAGCTGGGAGGAGTCAGAAAAAGGCTGTAGGAGAGGTGTTCTTGGTGCTTACTGACTCTCATTCTAGCCCTGGTGGCTCAGCTCTGAGGTCCTCCCAACACATCCCACCAATAAGCTCGTCCCTTGGGAAAGAGGCGTCCCTTGGGAAGGAGGCCCTGGACAGTTCACCACCACTTAGCAGCTCTGTGGTCTTCAGCAAGGCCCTGCCTCTCACTGGGGACACTGAAGAGCCCACCCTGTGCTCTCCCAGGGCTGCTGTGAGAATTAAAGGGGTGTACACAGCTCTGCTCACAGTAGGGCTGGGCTGTGTATATGGAAGGCCTGTGTTTATCTCCTCAGCCTGTCAGAACCCAGCTGTGCTCCCAGGAGGGAGCAGGGGGAGAGGGCCTGCAGCAGACATTCACACTAGCACAATCTGGACTTCAGCATGCTTGTTTGACTCAGAGTGCTAAAATAATTTCTTTTTTTTTTTTTTTTTTTGGTACCAGGGATCAAACTCACAACCTAGCACTTGCCAGGCAGGCGCTTATGCCACTGAGCTAAATCTCCAGTCTAAAATAATTTTTTAAAAGTCAATGTAGGGGCTGGGGATTTAGCTTGGTGGCATAAGCGCCTGCCTTGCAAGCGTGCAGTCATGAGTTCGATCCCTGGTACAAAAAAAAAGTCAATGTAAAGGGACCGTAGATTTAGGTCAGTGGTATAAGTGTTTGCCTGGCAAATGTGAGGTCGTGAGTTTGATCCTCAGTACCAAAAAAACAAAAAATAACAAAAAAGTCAATTTAAAATAAAGGCATGTACTGATTGATCAATACTTGACAATTAGAAGACTTTGTATGAGAGTCAGGTTTCGCACAAATCTGGAAAGCTAAAATTTGGCAACGTGAGCTTCCTGCATAGCAACAGCCAGCTAGAGCCTCCAAGGGGCTCCTTAGATGATCACGGACTCTCCAATCAGCCACAATCCTCACTCCTTCCTACGGATGATCCTGAGGCTGACTGTTGCCATCAGTTATTGCATTTGTAGCTGGGGTGTGGTAGCACACACCTGTGACTCCTGCATTCAGGATGTTGAGGCAGGAGAATCGCTGAGTTCAAAGCTAGCCTAAGCTACAAAGCGGCACCCTGTCTCAAAGAACAATGACAACAAATCACTGCATTTGCATAATCCATCCCCTCATGTATGCTACTCTCCTGGCCTATTGCCACCTCAGTTTTGACCCCTGACCTAGATGCCAAGAAAGGCAGGAGATATCTCTTGCAAAGACATTGTATATCTTCCAGGCAGGTGTTATATTCCTGTTTTACAGAGGAGGAAACTGAGATTCTGAGAGAGAGGCATGGCCCAGCTGGTCATGTTTCTCCTTTGCAAACCTTCCTGGAAGAGGCTGGCTTCCAAGTTTCCAGCTTGAAGTTCTCAGTTGCTGAGAAGGGATCAGGTCTGGGGAGGGTCAGAGAGCCTGATCCAGGAGGTAGAAAGATGTGGGGTTAAGTCTCAGCTTAGTTACTGCTGTGGTTTGTGACTTTGCATGATTTTTTCCTACATCCTAGACCTCAGTTTCCCAATCTGTGAAATGAGGGGATATCTGCCCAGAAAACAATGCCGGAAGTGCTGTTCCTCATGGTTCCACCAGGCCCTTTTTGGCTCTAAATGAAACCTCAGTACCTTCTAGCCACACAGATACAGCCTGGGTCTCTGGTTCCATGTCTTCTCTTCCCATCCTCCTTCCAGAACCATCACTTCCCTCCTGCATGTTCAGTTCTGGGCCCACCACTCTCAAGCTTATTTTGTCACCTGAACTCTAATGATGACATGAGGAGGCATTACCAGTGATCCCACAGGTGAGGACTCTGAAGCCAGAAGAAGAAAAGACTTGACCAGGGGCATACAGCTGGGGAGAGCGGAGGAGTTGTGGTTCAAAGTCAGATGTGTCTGAGCCTAACGTCTTGTTTCTTCAAAGTCATGTAAGATTTGGATCTTAAAACCTCTTTCTATTCTTGGAGGTCAGGCCAAGGCACCTCTGAATCTCATGGACCCCAGAGGCCAGAGAGCACATAGAGGAAGTAGGCATCCCTACATACATATACACCCATCTGCAGGAACACACACATCCTATGAACAGATGAGGCTCTATACAGTTAGCTGCGTGTGACCTAACTGAAGTATACAGTGTGGTTCACTTGGTGTGCAAGGAAGTGAGCAGACTACCTATGGAGGTCTATACCACCTTAGGCCAGTCTGGGGCCAGGATCTGGCTTCTGAGTTTTCTGCTCAAGAAAAACTTGATACATAAGTCTCTTCTGTTTGCCGAATGGCTTTGTATGTTTGCACCTCAAGGGAGTCACTTGGACCATGTGAGTGTGCACATGTGTGACCACATAGCCTTGCAGTTCCACTTGTGGGAGGGGTGGCCTGGGCATAGGTGCAGGCACTTGGGTCCCACTTGCAGGCAGAGCAGTCCCTGTGAATGCATAGAGCCCTGGCTAGCCTGTTCCTTTCTCCTAGGATTTCTTCCCAGTCTGGAGCCATCCCTACAGTCTCACTCCAGGGCCAGAGCTGCCAAGCACCTGCAAGCATCTCTTCCCATGGTATCAAGACAGATAAAGGCTTGTGAGGTTTTGGCAGGCATGTGTGTCTATAAGTATGTGTGAAAATCCCCGTCTGCTGTCCTGTGTTCCCTCCTCTCTTAGGGTCTTAGAAGGAGCAAAGTCTCCTGCCTGGGGCTGTAGGGAGAGAAGCAGAGTAGCAAAGGGTGACAGACCTTCCACAGAGGCAGCCCCTAATCCAGTGATGGAGAAACTTTTAGAGTTTTCAACGATACAAACAGCTCGCTGTGACAGGCATGCCATAGGTCCACCACCACTGCCCTAGGACACCGCCCATCTGTTCATCTGTCCATCCATCCATAGGAAGACAAGAATGGAGTCTAAACTTGGTCAGTGTGGTGGGAGTAAGCAACAAGCTGAGAGACAGCATGTGTGTGTGTGTGCGCTAGGGAGTGTGTTCATGAGTGTGATAGCCTACTCCAAGGTTTAAGGGCACATGAGGGACACCATGAGAAGTGTGAATGGGCACAAGCAGGTCAGAGTAAGCTGCAGGAGTGGCTGCGGGAGTGTTTGATCAGGAACCATTGTTAGTGTGCTGTGATCCACAACGGCTGCTGCCAGTGCAAGGCTGTGCCTGGGTGTGTAGGCAAGTCTCCCACCTGGTGCCCTGGGTGGATACACAGGTGGCCGCGATTATGACTCTGATGGAATGACCAAGGGCCAAACCGTGTGCATGCTGTGTATTTGTGTAAACCTGTTGGTCTCGCCCGGGGATGAGGTTCCCCGTGTGTGAATGCGGTAAGTGTGTGACCGCGTCCTCGAGTGTGTGCCACACTGATTGTGCAACGGCGAATGTGTTCAGTGGTGCGAATATAGAGCCACTCGAGCTCGCTCCAGGAAGGAGATGAATCAACGCGGGTGGACCCCTCCCCCCGGTGGCGGGAAGCGCCCCTCTGCACTGCCGAGCGAAACAAAGCACCCAACCACCGCGAGGCCGGACTCGGGTCCCCAGTCCCATAAAGCGGGGCGGCCTGGCCCTCAGGGCCTCTAGGGGGTTCGGCCCAGCTGCGGGACCCGCCCCCGCCCCGCCTAGCCCCAGCGAGGAGCCTGGAAACGGACACTCGCCGCCCCCGGCCGCGCGCATGGCACACCTGGGCACCTGGCGCGCGGTGCGGAGCGGGCGCGGGGTGGGGGCGGCTTCGAGGACCCTGGACAGCGGCTCCCGGGCGGGCTCCGGAGCTCCGAGGGGCCGGAGCTGCAGGTGAGGGCGGGGGCTTACCCGGCGCTGCGGCTGCTCTGGGTCGTCGTCGCTGCGCTCTGGCTCCCGCTGCCGCCGCCCGAGCGGCCTCGGCTGCCAGGGCCGGGCTGCCGGGCGGACCCGCGGACTCCGAGCCGCTGTCCCCCGAGCCCGCTCCGCGCTCCCGCCCGCGCCCCGCCCCGGGCATGCGCGCTGGAACCTCGGAACCGGGAGGGGGCGGTGCCGGCGGGACCCGGGAGCCGAGGGAGGGAGGGGCGCCCCTTACCTGCGGCCCCTCGTCCTGCCTGTGCCGGCGGCCCCTGGGCTCCCGGAGTCCCTGCCCCTCTCGCACTGGCTCCCATGTCATGGAGCAGGGGACCGAGGGGCCGAGAGGCCGCCCATCTGCGGCGCGCCTGCCGGGCCGGGCTCGCTGCCTTGGATCCCAACCAGGCGAACCCCGCAAACGCGCCCTCCTTCGATTCCCCGAGAAGGGCGTTGCTGCTCAGAGAGATGCGGCCACCGGCCCGAGAACGTGCGGCGCCTGCGAGGGGACCCAGGTCGCTGCGATCTCCAAGCTCCCTCCGCGAGGAAATTTCCCGCCTCCCCCCGCCCGCTGCACTTCCGGCCTTCTCCCAGCACCGCGCCCGCCCGCCCCGCCCCCGGCCCTTTGTCTCGCCGCTGCCCACGCGCCGGCGAGTGGCGGCGACCAGAGCGGCGGTGCTGCGGGAGAGGACCTTCCATTCTGCCTCTGCCGGGCTCCACAAGCAGGGCGCCTGCCTTCCCTCCAGTATGTGCAAGCCTTAGATTCCCAGTAGATTCCCTCGAGCAAGTCAGGTCGCCTCTCTGAGCCTCAGTTTCCGCCTCTGAAAATAGGACTAACATCAATCATCTGAACATGTGAAGGAGGTGTCCAGGGGCTCCCAGTTGAATCTGAATTGCCGAAGACGTGAGAACTCGCTGCCCACTCCCTCCAGATTTCACAGTGGAGAAGTGTTCCTGTTTTTCCTTTCTTTCTTAGATTTCCCATAGAAAATAATTGTAATTGTCCTGAAGGTGATAAAAGCCATTCGCACCTGTACTATGAACCATCTACTAAAAATGATAACAACTAAAGCTAATAAAACTTTTATTAGGCGCAGACAGCGTGCTAAGATTTTGTTTGCAGGTTCCATCTAATTTCAATTTCCAATCACCCGGGAACAAGTTAATGTTAGCATTAGTATCACACCCACGGTTTTTCAGATAAAAAAAAAACAGATATAGATAAGTAACTTGTTCTTAGTCACACAGCTAGTTGATAGTGCAGCTGGGATTACAAATTTACGAAATTTAAATCCTGCAGGCCTCATCCTTATCTATTGTTTTCTCCCTTATGGATGAACCATAAGTCACTGTGACCTTAAAGTCTTTTAAAAACCTAGATGGCAAATGAAGAAAAATCAATGGAACCACCATCTTCCCCCAGCATCTCAAAGAAAGGAGAAAACCAGAGTAGTGAACCAACTTTCAGGACCACGGACAGCACACGCTACAAGGCGGCGTCCTATGTTTCACTCACTGCCACAGTGGCACTGAGTGAGCTTCAGAGTTCACCGACTATGTTCCTCATTCCTCATTTCATCCCCCTCCACCCTCAAGGACAGCACTATTGTTTCGATGACACAGGTGAATAAATTGAGGTTTGAGGAGGATCACAATGGTAAGAACCAAAAGAGGAAAATGGTAAGAATCAAAAAAAGTTCACCTTGGGCCAGAAGAGGGTTTGGGATAAGACCAGCACATATACGAGGAGGCTCTGGCAGTTGTTCAGGTGAGGGATGATAACAACTGAGCCACAAAAGCATCTGGTGGGATGAAGAAGTGGGGCAAGACTCAGTGCCTATTTTAGAGTAAATACCAATGGGAATGGGTGTAGGTACAAAGAAAGAGAGGATTCTGCTGCCCCTTCTGAGGTTCTGCCTTGAGGAGCCAGATGAATGGAAGATGTACACCTCATGAGCCCTGGGAATAGTAAGGGCTTGCAGGATGGTCCCACTGAGACATAGAAGTGCAGAGTTGAGCTCCAAAAGAGCCACAGCTGAAGTTGGACTAGGAATCCCATCACCTGAGAACTGGTGAAGGAGGTTGTGTGAGGGATATTGGCACATGGAGGGAGAGTATAAACAAAATAGGGAGACACAAGTGCCCTAGGCCATCCTGAGGAGCACCAGCACTAAGGGATTGGGTAGGAAAAGATAACTGCAAAGAAGAATGAGAAGCAGTGGTCTGAGAAGCCAGTAAAACCCAAAAGAGTGATGGTTCCAAAGCAAAGAATATTCCAGAAGGAGGGCAGTGTCAGCCATATCAGGTATGTAAAATGTGGCCTACAAGGTGTTCCCTGGGTTTAAAAAAGAAACTTGATGTCTTGGTTACTATCTTGTTGCTGAGACAAAATACCTGGTACCCAAGTTAAAGAAGGAAAGGTTTATTGTAGCTCACAATTTGTGGAGGTTTTAGTCTGCAATTAGCTGACTCCAAGGTAGGGAGGCATGGCAGAGAAGCATCATGAAGGAGAAACAGTTCATGGTGGGAAAAAGACAGTAAAGCAGTGATATAGTGAAGAAGCAGCCTTTTTTCTGTCCCTTATTTTCTGTCCAGGTCACATGCCCTTAGGGTGGGTAGCACCCACACCCAAGATAGGCCTTCCCATTGTGCATACCTAGAACTATACCAAACCAATCAGTGGACTAATTTAGTAATCACACACCCTTGATCCCAGCATGACACACTCTGGATATCAGCTTTCTCTGAAAAACACCACCTATGATCACATGTGGCTTTGGAGGACATTAAGACATGACCACAGCACTTGATAAGCACACCTTCAGTGGAGTGCAGGAATGAAAGGCCAACTTGGTGGTGGGTGGGTTGGGGACTAAATGAGAGTACGGAAGTGGAGTAGACAAGTAGACTCCTTTCTTGAAAAGTTTGGGCTGAAGGGAAAAGAGGTAGGGCAGTCTGAGCAGGGAGAAGAAAGGTTAAAGCAGGGGAGACTTGAAGGAATTGCAATCCTGATAGGAAGAGCCAAGACTGAGGGGAAAAGGAAGGTGCTAGGAAGTGTTTGGCTCAGATGCTCATGGTGGAAGAAAAGGTGAGATCCAGATTCCTGGGGTAGCTCACAGGGCTGAGATGAAATTGAAGGTGTGTGATTTATATTTGAGGTTGAAGGACACCAGCAGGGGAGTGGAAAGATGGCCCAGGGAGAGAAAGCAGCCAATGAGAGGTCGTTATTACACCAGCTACCACAGTGGGTGAGTGAGGCTTATGTCTGCAGGGAAGTAGAAAATGAGGTAAATGCACCTTAGAATTTTTCTGGACAAGGACAAGTGTCCTTGGGTGTGCAGATCCCAACATCTGGAAGATGTTGCTTAATGGGCATCCCTGGGGTGTGTTGACCCATCCCTGGGGTGGGGTGTGTCTGACCCACAACGCATGGGGGGTAGGTTCCAGCAGCCAGAGAGCATCTCTTTGACAAAAATCTAGACTCTTGCTGTTTGAAATCCTGCTACTGGGTCCAGAAATGATCAAAGGACCCAAGGGGATGTGGACAGAGCTCTGGCTGTGTCTGGTCTGTGGGTACAGGCAGGGCGTCTTCTCATCTTTTTCTGTGCTCTCTGACCACTCTTGTTCCAAAGGGATTTGTTGGTAATAGCAATTTTTAAAATGAAAATCTTTGAACAACAAAACAAAACACTTGCTAAGGCAGAGGAAGAACTCAGAATGACCAGAAAGGCAGTCTGTGTGGCACTGGTCTTGGATGCCAGTTACTAGCTGTGTGACTTTAGTTGAGGAACCTCACTTCACCATACAGCACCAGGCTTCCAGAACTCTGAGAAAAAAATCAAGTCCTTTACATCCTGTCTTCTTTGTGGGGAATGCTACTGTTACTCAAGTGCAGCCCATGAACCCTTTTCTGATCACAAATCTCCACTTTCTTTGGGGGATAACTTCCTCAGCCCTGTCTACGTGGTGGGGTAGGGCAGATCCCGCTCCAGCTCCTGGGGCAGCTAGTGACTCAGGCCTGGTCAATCACTGACCAATAATTCATTCTGATGGTGGGGTGGATCAGGGACCAACCATGGGAAAATGATTCTCACATTCTCCTGGAGGAACTTTGGAGGTTACCAAATGGAGGGTGCATCTGTTGTTGCTGGAGGATCATCTTTGCTCCTATGTGGAGAAAGAAAACCTAGGCTTGGGGTTTTGGCTCACCTTGTGACAACCAACATGGCCACCCACACCCATGTGAGCATGTACATGTGTCTGTCTCGGGTTGGTCTGCCGCCGGGGAACCATACACACTCGTACGTACCAGAAGATAAACAAGTGCCTGCTGCTCCTTGGCTGGTGCCCAGGCCGGGGGTGGAATAAACAATCCCAGTGACTTTCTGAAAAGCAAGCATGTGTGGCAACAGGCACCATGGAGACAAGCAGACTGTACCAGAGCAGAGATGGCAACCAGCCCTCAAAGCCACCCTGTGCATGCTTGTGATCACACACATACACATGCACACTCTGTGTCTCAAGCTAGCCCACCTTCTCTTGACTATATTTAAGCTAGTTTGGCTCACCCTCATGGCCTAGCCAGCTATTCCCATTCCAGCTTTGCCTGAAGCTGAAGGCTTTGGAGAAGGTCCCAACATAACTGTATCCATAGTTCTGGATCCCTTCACCTTTACACTGGTCCTGATCTAGGCTGAATTTCAGCAAATTACAGTCCTTTGGGAAGGTATGTGCTCTGTGTGTATGTGTGTGGGCATTGGTAATATCACATAAACCCAACTTCCTATAAAGTTCTTGTGCTTCAGGGGGACACACACAACACACATTCACACACTTTCAAGAAAGACCCGGCACCCCTTAAGACTTGTACAGACGCTCAGATATGCACCTGTCCTCATGAATGCAGTGCATAACCCAAGGTACCTGAGATGTTGAGGATCGCAGTGTGCCATTTACCGGCTCCTGAATGTTCTACAGTCATCATATTTTATTCTCTTTCATCCTTAAGGAAAACCATCAGTGATGATACAGTAATTACTCCCATTGCATAGGTGAAGAAACAGACTGACTGACCTTCAGGGAAGTAGTAACTTGCCAGGGCCAAAGAAATAGAAAGAGGCAAAGCTGGGAGTCACTCCAGCTATACATTTGCCCTACTCAGATATGCATGTAACACCACACACACACACACACACTCCTGCCACCTCAGTCAGTGCAGACAACTAACTGAGGTGTATGGATTTATTTTCCCTCCCTAACCTTCTTGCATGGCCTCCAGCCATCACTGTGCTGGCTTGAGATCATACGACTTCCTGGACTGAGCATGCACGAGCATACCCCAATATCCAAGATGCCCTCCCTCTTTGCAACACCCTTACTCCCAGCAGCTGCAGGCCCTGGCCCAACTGGGGGTGGCCCCAGAATTTGGATGGGTGACTCAGGCTGAATCATGGCCCAGCTGCTCCTTAGCAGCCCCTCCCCCTTTCTGCCCAGAAAGCCTATTTGGAAGGCAGAGGTGGGCCTTTGAGGAGGCTGGGGTAGGACAAAAGGGGATAAACACCGGAGAAGAAAAAATAGGTGCAATAGGACTTCTCAGGTAGCCCTAACCCATGATCTTTGTTCTGCCAGGAAAAGGGGTCTTTCTGTCCAGACACAGGCCAGGGGTTCCCTCTCTAATCCCAGAACTCATTTGAGCTTCTTTTCCTTGCCTCTTGGCCCTAATAATAAAATCAACAATAACAATATTAACTATGCCAGTTGATTGTTCACATTTATAGCACTCTCTAGTTACTAAATTCTCTATTAGCCCTAAGGAGTAGGAATTAGCCTCCTGACTTTGGAGCTGGGCAAAGTTTGCATGCTTGGACCAATATCACACAGCTGGTGAAATGACAGAGCTGGGAGGAAAGCTCCATGCTCTAGCTCATCTGTGGACTTGCAGTTGGTCAGGGTGAGGGCATGATGCGGGGCAGGTGGGGCTATGTAGTGGTGGCCATCGGGAAGACACAGTGGAGGTACTGTAGGAGTATGGTTGAGCCATGGCAAGGGAACTGCAGGGACACATAAGAGGGCATGGCTGAGGCATAACTAGTGGCTTGGTATGCGGCAGAACTGAGATATATTTTCCTTTACCATCCTCCAATTGATAGGTCATGCTTTCAAATCTTTCAAATCTAACAAATTCAGACCATGGAGTTTCTGATGAGAAAGCTTTGGCTGTGGGACTTTTATTTCCTGAAGCCTCAGTTTCCCCAACTGAAAAAACTTCGGGCAGGGGGGACTATTAAGAAGTATGAGTGAAATCACACTCATCATGCCATGTAGAAGGGATTCACAAAGGACTGTTTTTCACATTTTGTTTTATTCTTTTAAAAACAAAATGTTTTTAAAAATTAGGCTCCTGTGGGTGATGGGCAGAGGGCAGAGTGGGCTTCTGGAAGCCTGGGGGTGGTGCTGCTGGGGAGTGGGTGATATCTCTTCCTTTCCCCCTGCCTGGGCTCCGTCTGGCCTTCCCCCACCCGCAGCCTAGAGCTTGTTTCTAGGCAACGGGATAGATGCAGGAATGGTTTGGAGGGGAGAGAGCTATAAATAGGGAAGGGAGAAAACAAAAATAAAGTTCCAGAGAAAGCCAGGAAGCTGCATTACTGGGCAGTGGGGGTAGACAGACAGATGAATGGTGGGGGGGCATGAGGACAGCCCCCAGTCCTCATCAAGGGGAGGGCTACTTTCCAGTTAGCCATCCAACAAGGGTTCTGAGTATTGACAGGTGGAATGGGGGTTTCTGTATGTGTCTGAACAGCAGAAGGGTGGTGAGAAAAAAAATTGCTCTTGGTCCAATGAGTAGTGGAAAGAAGAAGGAAAGATTTAAACAAGGAGAGTTGAGGGCAGCTTGCCCTGATGGAAGAAAGAACACATGCAAAGGAAGAAAGAGTAGGAACCAGAAGGAGTGGGCCTGGATGCGTGGACCTCTGAGGGTCCCCTGACCAGTCTCAGCTTCACTGATTGCACTTTGGCACACAAACTCAGAGGTGGGCACTTCCTCTACCTGCAGTACCTGGCCTTCCAGAGATGTCCCCACTCCATCCTCTTTCCATTCAGGTTCCAGATCCACGTCATCTCCTCAGATACCTGACCCAGCCACCCTATATTAATGTTGCTCTCACTGCCTCCCTCCCTACAACTCTACCACACTGCTCTTTTTTTATATGTTTTTCATGAAACTCACAATTATCTTGTTGATAGTTTTATGATCCATGAGAGGTGAGGAGACAGAGCATCAGCCTGCAGGCAGGTTCCCTGAAGTCACTCACTTCTGAAAACAGGGCAGATGTGTAATAACACACATTGTCAGATGACTAAGTGAATGCACACAACACACATGGGTAGCATCTGTGTACCCACATGAATACCAACACTGACAGCTCATACGCATGCCCATACCACAGATGTGTGTGCACAGCTCCAGTTCACACTCGCACACACAAAGTTGCTCCCAGTCTTCATGACTTTGCACAAGTGTCTGGAATCTTCACATTGCAGCCCTCTGTGTTGTCCTACTGTGGGTGTGCTACATTTGTTTGTCTCTCTTCAAAGCTAGAGAATGCCTATTGTGAAAAATTCCAAAGACATTATGCTTTGGAGTCAGTCTTGGGGCTCAGAGTGGGTTCTTCCACTTCCACCAGGGTGACTAGGGCAGGTAGCTTTGCCTCTCCAACCCCCATTTCCTCATCCATAAATTGGGCTTCACAACAAGCAATCCTTGAAGCTGGTATCAAGTGAAGTGAATGGCGATAAGTACCACATGGCTGGGATATACTGGTCACTTGGGAACTGGCTCTGTGCCTGTCACGTGGGAGGAGCCTATGAGCCGTGTGGCCTTACACACCCACTGTCATCTGACACAGGGCTGACATCTTCTGCTGACACTTCTGAGCCTATGCCTGGAATGAATTTAAAGTGACCCTGACAGATGAGAACATTGCTCTCTGAGCAGAACCATGTACAGTGAGGCCAGGTGTAGGGCTTGGCACCAGGGAAGGAGGAATAAATCTCCCCTTAGGCCAGGTGGTAAACCTAGTTTTGGCATCTAAAAATGGGGATCAGGTGTGGTTTCTGGGTTGGAAGTCACAAACTCTTCTTTAGAGGGCAGGCAGTTCATGAAAGTGAAATAAGTGGAAATGTGTAATACAGTAAGGAGGGAAAGGGACCAAGGGATCACGGCCAACTGGAAAAGGTGAGCAGAGCCCAAAGGTATTCAGATTTTAAAATTTTAAAACCTGGTGTAGCAAATGAAAGGTACCTAGAGACCCTATTCAGCCCGAGGGTCATGAGTTTACCATCCCCAAGGACTATGGGTTGCACATAGTGACTTAATTCAGCCCAAAGGTATTTCAAGCTGCTCCAATGTCACTGGAATCACAGAATCCAAACCCACCTGTTCTCTCTAAACACAGACACACTGACCCGCACACGCACACAACTCTCGCTGTTCATCGGTCAGCTGCTTCCGGAAATAAAGAACCCTCACCACCACACAAGCACTGCAGGCCAAGGTGACCCAAGCAGACTAGTCTCCCGCCATGCAGGAAGCCTTTCCAGACTTGGAATCGCCTCGCCTCCGCCAATCCAGGGAAGAAGGAGGCGCGATGCTCGGGGGTTGAGTAAATAGAGCAAGCATCTTGCAGCTTTAGGGTGAAAGGGTTGAGGACTGGGCACCAGGTCCTGGCTGAGTAAGGGCGGGTCTTAGCGGGCGAGGATGGGAGCCTCTGCGGCAAAACCTTGCCAGACTTCTGCAAGGCAGGGGCGGGTATCTGCAGCGAAAGAGAGCGGGGCGTCGCGCAAAAGAAGGCGGGGCCCGGAGTGGGACCTTCCGAACCAATAAAGGCAGCGGTTTTCCTCTGCCGGGGGCGGGGCGTCTGCGCAGAACCCACAGGATCGCCCCATCCCTTTCTTCCTCACTCTGAGGCGGTATTGGGGGCCCCCTAGTGCCGATCCTGGTGTGCTCAAGACTCTTGGACGCCTTCTAAGAGGTCTGCAGACCCACTTCGTCCGAGAACTCAAACTTTCAGGCTCCTTTCCAGAAGTAGAACGCCGCGTATCAGATCTCTGTCCTCTTCTGGAGCGCTTCCCTTTCCTTTCTGAGTTTTTCGGCGTTGGGCAGGTGTGTGTATGTGTACACGTTCTGCAGCGGGAAGCGGTCTGTGCGTGTAACGGCGCCTTTCTGTGTCAGCACGGCTGATTTCCGAAGGCTTCTCCAGGCGCCTGTGGAACTGAGAGCCCGCGTGTCTGCACGTGCGCACTGGCCAGGGAAGGTCCACGCGGGCTTGCGCCTGAGGGCCCGCGTACGTGCACGCGCGTCCCCCAACCACCTGGGTGCAGCGCGGGGTACAATACCCCAGTAAATGCGTTGTAGCCCAGCAGGTGACGCCCCCGAGCCAGCTTTACGCCTCTCAATCAACCGCGTCCCAACCCTGAGGAGACCCTCCTCTGCCCCTCCAGGTCTTGGGCCTGGATGAAGAGTAGAAGATGGAGAAGTCGAGGTCCAGGTAGTCAGTCCTATACTTGGGTGGCGTGTGGCAGACCCCAAAGAGCTGAGGGCCATTCCGGGACCTGGAAGCCCACCTGCCTCCTCCACCAGGCGCTCAGCCCTGTCCTTGCGGCGCTGGCTACAGACAGATTGGCTTTATTCATGAACACACGCGGGTGGGGGCGGCCGGGCCCGCCCGCCCGGAACACGCTCACACGGGGTGGGTAGGGGGCTCTCCATGCCACAATCACAACACACGATGCCCGCGCTCGGGACCGGGCCGGCTGAGGGAGGGGGCGTGGCACAGCCTGGCTCCTGGTTTTGGTTAAAAAAAAAAGTTCTTGGGGTCGATGTGGGTGTGTGGTGGGGTGCTCTGGGGCTGCCCGGGGGCCCCTCGGAGAGCCTCTGTCAGGGTGTTGGAGAAGCC